>VYZW01062776.1:0-19711 GCA_013401315.1 Balaeniceps rex
GTCCCTTCCCACCCAAACCATTCTGTGATTCTATGATCATTCAGTCCTTGTAGGCACCTGTAAAACTATGTGGGGAAAAATAGAAAAGGTGATAATGCTAAAACAGACTTTAAGTCTGATCTGTTGGCTAACAGCTTGCCACTTGGAGAGTGGATTCTCAGTCATTTGGCTTTTAATGAGACAACAGTAACAGCTCTGCTCTCTGCCGTGTGTTCCAGGGTGCATTAAAAAGAAGCATTTGGTAAAACATTAAAACAATACGCAAATGATGCGAAAGACTGAGAAGTGCTGACTCTCACTGAGGTTGGCCTGGTCAAGCGATTTTTCAAAATAAGACTGTGGCGGGTTGACCCTGGATGGATGTCAGACGCCCACCAAAGCCGCTCTATCGCTGCCCTCCTCAGCTGGACAGGGGAGGGAAAATGTAATGAAAGGCTCGTGGGTCGAGATAAGGACAGGGAGATCACTCAGCAATTACCATCATGGGCAAAACAGACTTGACTTGGGGAAATCAGTTTAATTTATTACCAGTCAAATGAGAGTAGGGTAATGAAAAATAAAACCTAAATCTCAAAACACCTTCCCCCCACCCCTCCCTTCTTCCTGGGCTCAACTTCACTCCTGATTTTCTCTCCCTCCTCCTGGGGAATGGGGGTTGCGGTCAGTTCATCAAACGTTGTCTCTCCTGCTCCTTTCTCCTCAGGGGGAGGACTCCTCACACTCCTCCCCTGCTCCAGCGTGGGGTCCCTCCCACGGGAGACAGTCCTCCACGAACTTCTCCAACATGGGTCCTTCCCACGGGCTGCGGTTCTTCACGAACTGCTCCAGCGTGGGTCCCTTCCATGGGGTGCAGTCCTTCAGGAGCAGACTGCTCCAGNCACCTGCTCTGGCGTGGGGTCCTCCACGGGCTGCAGGTGGATATCTGCTCCACCATGGACCTCCATGGGCTGCAGGGGGACAGCCTGCCTCACCATGGTCTTCACCGTGGGCTGCAGTGGAATCTCATCTCTGGCGCCTGGAACACCTCCTCCCCTCCTTCTGCACTGGCCTTGGTGTCTGCAGGGCCGTTCCCCTCACATATTCTCACTCCTCACTCTAGCTGCAGTTTGTGTCCTGGTGTTTTTTTCACCTCCTTCTTAAATACGTTATCACAGAGGCGCTACCACCGTCTCTGATGGGCTCGGCCTTGGCCAGCGGTGGGTCCATCTTGGAGCCGGTGGCATTGGCTCTATCGGACATGGGGGAAGCTTCTAGCAGCTTCTCACAGAAGCCACCCCTGCAGCCCCCCTGCTCCCAAAACCTTGCCAGGCAAACCCAATACAAGGACTTAGGTGTCTAAATCTTTTAGCCACTCTCAAGTATTTATTTGTCACGCCAAGAAAAAGTGGTGCTGCTAAAAGAACCATGCTCAGGCGAGTCATCTGCAGTAAAAGCTGCACTGGCGTATTTAATTTTCTAACAAAGCATGCGGTAAAGTATCTGAAAACACTTATTTACCCCCCTAATGCATAGAAAAGAGCTATTGCATCTCTTTTTGCAATGGCAGAAACGAAGCGTGGGGGAAAAGAAATGCTTTGCCGCTCGCTACAGAGCAAGGGAGCGCCGGTGTCTGCAAAGGAACCCGCTACCATGGATGGTCTTTGGTCAGGGCTGTGACCGGCTGTATTTTTTCTTCTTTGCCATGATTTTTTGTAGCCTCATGAGGCTGGCCAGGGATAAACTCATTTTTTCTGCATCCCCGCTGTCGGGGGGCGGGGGGGCAGCAGCTCCGGGCTCCTGGGTTCATTCCCCCGCTGCTGAGTGGCGACGTGACGCTGGCTGGGCCGTTTCACTTCCCCCTACCTCTGCTTGTCCTTCTCTAAACGGGGACTGGCTTGGCAGAGTTTATCGGCAGCGTTGTGAAATCCTCAGGTCGTCGTTTGAAAGGAACAAGTGGGGTTTGTGGGAAGAAGTAATTGCACCGAGGTGGGATGGTCCATCGCTCTCTGTGTGATGAGCAGGGTGGATGTCTTGGCACGGGGGGGAGGAAACTTCAAATGGGAAATTATTAATCAAAAAGCTGCTTTTTGCAGGATGCCGTTCTCAGGTGGGTGAATTTGCTCCTCTTCCTCCCTGCGATGGGTTTTGTCTGTCCTGTTGTACCCACCTGGTTATAGGTTGGGGAGGAACTGCAGCCTCGTGCAGCATCTCCTGCTCCCCTCACCCTGCTCCCTGCAGGCACCAGCACAAGCATTTTTCTTGGTCTCAGCAACCTCTGCAGGACCCTGAGCGATTCTGAGGCTGTACTGACTGTAGGCAGGAATAGCACGGCCATTTATTATCACACGGTGTTTCCGACTACTAAAATAGACATCCAGCTTCTGCTGTGCTTCTCTGAGCAGATAAGGCTGAGGAGAGATACTACGAGCTCTGCATAAATAAAGATCTTTCAAGCGATGGTCTGTGAGCAGTGCAGTGCCCCAAACCTTTTGTTTTTGGGAAGGCTGGGACAGGCTGCTTGAGGGTAGGAAGGCTCTGCAGAGGGATGTGGACAGGCTGGATCGATGGGCCAAGGCCAATTGTATGAGGTTCAACAAGGCCAAGTGCCGGGTCCTGCACTTGGGCCACAACAACCCCATGCAACGCTGCAGGCTTGGGGATGAGTGGCTGGAAAGCTGCTTGGCGGAGAGGGACCTGGGGGTGTTGGTCGACAGCCGGCTGAATATGAGCCAGCAGTGTGCCCAGGTGGCCAAGAAGGCCAACGGCATCCTGGCTTGTATCAGGAATAGTGTGGCCAGCAGGACCAGGGCAGTCATCCTTCCCCTGTACTCGGCACTGGTGAGGCCGCACCTCGAGTGCTGTGTTCAGTTTTGGGCCCCTCACTACAAGAAGGACATTGAGGTGCTGGAGCGTGTCCAGAGAAGGGCAACGAAGCTGGGGAAGGGTCTGGAGCACAAGTCTTGTGAGGAGCGGCTGAGGGACCTGGGGGTGTTCAGCCTGGAGAAGAGGAGGCTGAGGGGAGACCTTATCGCTCTCTACAACTGCCTGAGAGGAGGGTGTAGTGAGGTGGGTGTTGGTCTCTTCTCCCAAGTAACAAGCAACAGGACAAGAGGAAACAGCCTCAAGTTGTGCCAGGGGAAGTTTAGATTGGATATTAGGAAAAATTTCTTCACAGAAAGGGTTGCCAAGCACTGGAACAGGCTGCCCAGGGAAGTGGTGGAGTCCCCATCCCTGGAGGTATTTAAAAGATGGGTAGATGTGGCACTTAGGGACATGGTTTAGTGGTGGAGTTGGCAGTGTTAGGTTAACGGCTGGACTCGATGATCTTAAGGGTCTTTTCCAACCTAAATGATTCTATGATTTTATGATTCTGCCATGCCATTGGCTTCATGTATGTCTGGAGGGGGTTTTCCATGCTAAGTGGGGTAGAAGATGGAAATGTCAAGCTCAGCAGCTTTCCTTTCAGCTGTGACTCACACAAGGTCATAACGTGACTTCAGATCCCCACTAGAGCATTTTAGCCCCTCTTTTGGCTACAAGTGCAAACAAGACCCAAAGCATCACAACATGCACACAAATTCCTTCTCCTCATCGAGTCCATTGGGAGGATGGCGCAAACCTGGGCAACGGATCAGGAAGCGGGGGGCATGTCCTGCTGAGCCCCGCAGGCTTGGGAAACATCAGCTGCTGCTTTGTCACCTTGAAATCATCTGGTTTAAGTTTCCATGGGCTGTCCTCTAAATAGCACGTGGGCTCAGAGCCCTGCCCAGCGGGGAGGACCAGGACAGCCATGTGCTGCAGGGTGGGAGGAGAGACGGTCATCCTCCCACATCCCTCTGGTTGGGGAGGGCTTGGTGCAACTCCCCATCCTCCACACCTGCCTGGCTTAGTTTATTATGTCTGTAAATCTTGTCCTCTGTGGCCACGGCTCTGTGCTCACCATGCTGCCCTTCCTCTTTCATTGCTCCCTGCCAACCCTATCTTTGGGACGTCCCACGGGCAGTCACGCTGGTCCTTTTTATTCTTTCCGTGGCAACATCTGCCCACAGAGGTTCTGCAAAGGCTGGTTTCATGGCATACGACCCTGCCCAGCTCCTTCTGGGCCAGGAGCTCCTCCTGCCTGGAAGCAGCTCTTCTGGAAACCTCCACTGTCTCTGTTACCTGCCATGTTTCATAGAACACCTTGCACTGTGAGGTCTGGTCCAGCCTTAGGAGCTTAGGAAATACATACGTGCTGGAATTAAATCCTTCTACTGGAGGAGGATGACTGATAAAATAAAGAGCTTAGTGCACATTTCTGATGGATGCTCCTGATTTTTCTCTGGGCACTTCTGCCTGGCACAGCGAGCCCAAGTGTTCCAGGCAGCAGAACGGGATGCAGGAGCCTTCGGGTGCCCCCTGAGACGCAGCGATGTGGGTCTGACCGCTCCGTCCTGCCCAGGCTTGCAGCGACCGATAGTTGTTCTCTGCATCCATTTTATTTCCTTTGAAACCGGGGATAGGAAGTCACGTTAGGATGTTCCTGTGTTTTGCAACTGCCATGAAGCCTGACTTGAGTGCAAGCCTGTTTCCTTTTTCACAGACCCGATTAGCAAAGACGTTGACACAAACTGAGAACCGCTCGTGGGTTTATCAGTAATAAGCCCTTTTTGGAGGGATGTTTGTGCTTTGTAAAGAAACAGAAACTGTTTTGGTTTCTGCTTAGGTCCTGCTCCACAGTCCTCTCTTCCCGTGCATGCCACAGATGGAGCAAAGCTGATCTGGGATACCCAGGGATTTCCTACAGGTCCCACTCCAGCAGATCTCTGCTTCAATTCTTGCTTTCTGGCTACTGACATTCAAGTCCTTGACTCCTTAGGGCAGTCCACAGAATTAAATCCTTCATTTATCACAAATACCAGCCCTGTTTCTCCTCATTTCTTGCACCAGGTACAAACTCCCGAGAAATCCCCCCTTCTGCTGCCCACACTTTCACGCCAGTTCTCTGTGTACTCTCATGCTGGCTTCAAACCATTTCCTGAACCTCTCCATCCTGACATTATTCCTCTTCAAGCATCTTAATAACTGTTTGTGGCTTTTGCTTCCTTCTCCTGAGTTTCACATCTGCTTCTACCATTGCTTCGTTTCTGCAGCCTCTTTCCCTCTATTTTTTGCTCCCATATGTGCCGTTCTATGCAACACCGACTGGTCCTCTGCAGAAAACGACAGGTAGCACCTTCTGCGCAGCTCCCTGCATCTGCTTCAGGCTTCTTCCAGAGAAGGAGAGCTCATGGTCAGAGCATCTCTTTGTATTCTCATAGCACTTCAGAGCCCTGCTCTTGGTCCAGGTGGTAAATCCTCAACAGTCATAAGGCAAAAATCCATTTTTTGTCCTTTAAGGTGTTTCCAGGCATGGGTATGAGGGCATGGGTATGAGGAAAGAATGCAGTAGAGTTAGTCAGCCTTTGTCCTAGCCCACCTACATCATCGCTGCATGTATCTTCCTTTTTTTTTTTTTTAACAAGCATCAGTACAATACATGTTTTTAAGAAGTAATTCGAAGGAAAGCACTGATCCTTCAGAAGTCTACGGGAAGTGTGAGTGGCACTGCAGGGCTGAGAGCCCCGGGCTGGAAGATGGGACTTGGCCCCATGGGTGGTGGAGGCAGGACTTCTCCATAGCTGTGATGTTTTGTGGGGAGTGAAGAAGCTAGCGCTGTGTGATGTGTGGGGGAGGACCTGGTACTTCGGGAAATGATCTTTGCAGTGGTGTTTTGAATTGATGTGAGTGGGACAGGGTTGCTTTTCGCAAGGCCAAAGAGAAGGCTGTTGCAGCAGCAGTCATTGGGTGCATCCATACATTGCTTTGGAGGCAGCGAGGGAAGCCCATAGCTGAGCAACCGCATGCAGAAAGGCTGGCTAAATTCACCTCCAGCCCAGATGTAGGCTCCTACAGCCAGATGTGAAGGTGATGCCCAGAACAGTGCAAGTCAACGCTACCCAAGATCCATCTCCATGTCTACAAAAACTGGGAAGAGCAGTAGTAATATGGGCTATATCTGGAGACTTGGAGGGTTTTTAGTGTTTGATTTCATTAAGTTAGAGCTGACAGCTAAGCTCCTAGGAGGAGACGCCACGTGCCATGGGGCCAGCTGTGCTTAGGCCAGGGAGGAGCAATAGGATGTGGTAGGACTGAGCTCTTCTGTTTTCTGAAAGTCATGGAATTGCCACCATTGTTCTCATTCTGGAGCCTCTTCCACCCCTAAAAGATCTTATTTCGTAGAGAGGCACTTGCACACTTGCTCCCAGCTGAGCCATCGCTTATGCAAACATCGCTGGAGGTGGCAGCGGCTGTGGACTGCACTGACGGGGATGTGACTCCTGTTCTTGTGTTCTCAGAGTACGGACCTGACAAGCACAGTTGGCTACGACAGCATCATTCAACATCTGAATGATGGCAGGAAGAACTGCAAAGAGTTTGAAGACTTTTTGAAGGAAAGGTATGGAGCTGCCTCTAAAAATGGGTTGGGTTGAACCTGGGAAGTGAGGCGGTGGTACTACTTCTAGTCTTTGTATTCCCAGTTTGGTTTCTGTCACATTTAACTGCCCATTATGTTAAAACACCTTTGATTTTTGACTGATGAGGAACTTGTTTTCTTACACTGTCCTTGCACGGCTGGTGCTGTGGTATGAAGTCCATGCCCAGGAATCCTCAGCTGCAAGGCAGCAATGGTGCCCAGGGCCTCATGCTCACATTTTGAACTGTCTGTTAAAAAGAAAGAGGAATCAGGAGCAGTTTAATAATTCAGTCTTACATGTTGCCAGACATCTGTACTGATGTGTTTGCAGCTGTTGGTGGCCTGCCCAGGCCACACACTCTCCCATGAAGTTCACCTTGGAGTTCAGCTTGCAGAAGGTCAGGTGAAGACCTTGGCATAAGAGAGGCACAGCTTTGTCCTGAATTTGTCTTTGTACGGTATGGACAGCCCACAGATTTTATGTTAAAAAGAAGTAGTAGGATTAGATAGTGTGTTTATTAATCAAAGGATATGACCTAAGTAGAGGTTCTGTAGCTATAAAGACACAACTGAGGTGGTCTGGCCATGTGTCTTGACTTTATGGTTCACCTGCTTAGCAATGGCTAAATATGAAGAGCATTGTAGAACAACCCTGAATTAATGTAATTTTGGTATTGAGAACTGGAGAAAACAAACCTCTGAATACATGGCTTGGTATAAAACAGCCTGGAACAAATGTAATGGGGGTGAAGAGGAGGAGAACCTGCAGTTAAAAGTGTCTAATGCACCTACATCTGTCTAGGCTGTAATCCCACGTTCCACGAAAATTTGGGCTTTCAGCTGCCCAAGGAACCATCCGCTGAACCCTGAGAACTGTGTCCCACTCATCCGTGACAACAGAGAGAGTGCAAAAAGCCTCCTCCACACCTGTAGCCCTGTTCCTCTTTGCTGTTGAAGGAGGTGTAGGTTCCCACCAATGTGCCTAGCCAGGAGGAGATTAGAGCCTGGACCTGGACGTGCTACTGGCACTCCTCTCTGAACATGTCCCAGTTCTCCATATACAGCATGGCTGTTAGATGGTCCCAGCCGTGGAAAACATGCCTGTTGGATTTGATGCTTTGTCTCAAAAGGAAGTTCATGGGAATATTGTTAGATAGAGGAAAAAAAATCAATTTATAATCTTTATTTTTTCCATTTCCCTACAAGCTTTTTGAGTTTTTAAAGAGTTAAGTTAGGTGAACCCCACTGCCAAACTCTAGAAATCAACAACATAGCTATCTGCATCTCCATTAGAGATACAGGCATTTTAGGAAGCTATTTATTTTATCCGCTAGACCTTCTAATGCAAGCCTCTAGCAGTACTTGTTTCTCTCCACTGACTGCAGACAACTAGGGCAGCTTGTCCAGATGGAGATATCTACATTTGACCAAGCAAGTCCAGCCCCGGTTGTCTGTACAGATTTCAAAGCAACTACAGAAATCTGGTTGTTCTTAGACTGCAGCACAGAGGCTTTCCTCCCCCGGCCCCTTTCTTCCAAGAGGGGAGGACAATATGATCTCTCAAAGGTGTTATTTATGTTACCTCACAAGATGTGGCCTCTTCTTCAGGTGTTCTCCCTAAGGACCAGAGGTGGGCAGGAGAGAGTACCTATTGCCTCGTTAAAAAGTCCTGAAGAGCTGAAATGGCCCAGCTGAGCTTTGGGGTGCATGTACGGTGGCTGAGTGGTCTTTGAGGTGCCTACTCCCTTCTGTCACATTTGGTTTAAATCAGCCAAATCAGATTCATAAGTACTTTGTGTGGATGGACCAACAGACGCTGATGGCCAAGATGCAGAAAACGTGTGATGGCACAAGCCTTGTTCCCATAGGAAACTGAGCTAAAAACTGCTCAGATGACTCACCTGGCTGCATCTAGCCATCAGCTGCACTGGCTGCTTAGTCCTCCATCTCCTGCAGAGGTGGTCGTTGCAACCATTGGCCACGGGGAGATGGGGAGAGCAATGCATCGGGACCACAGGCACAGCAAAACGAAGTGTTTTCACTGGAAAGGCTGTTGGGTAACTGCAAACAACAGTGTTCCTTCAGCCACCATCCACAGTTGGTTTGCAGAGGTCAGAAGATAGGGAGGGTGTTAAGAGCGGGTCTTGGCCTCTGCTGCAAACAAGAAGCAGTTTCTGAAATGAGAACTTCCCCTCATTTGTCTCTTTCCTCAACAGGGCAATTATAGAAGAAAAATATGGCAAAGAGCTCATTAACTTGTCAAAGAAGAAGCCCTGCGGGCAGACAGAGCTGAAGTAAGTTCACAGTCCTGTGTGTGTTTTGCTTTTATGGGTGTCTTTGGAGCAACGAAGGAGGAGGAGAAGGAAGGAGGCTGTGAGAGACAAAACAGTGTTGAAATGTGATTGGGACACTACCAGAAGATGATCTGAAATCGGTCTTGTGGATGAACGGTGCACAGTTGGGTTGGCCTTTGCCAATAAAATTGGACTCCACCAAGTTCCCACCAGCTGTAGACTAACAAAAGCATCGTAGATGCTCAGGCGAGGTGTGGGCTGGTGGTTCAGCAGAGGGCTGAGGATCATGAGACCTTGGGTCCGCTCCTGACTGTTTGTGTGGCCAGAGCGAAGTACAGGTATTTCCTTCACTCAAACGATGCAAATCTTCAAAGCCCAGCGTGTTACCACCCCGCAGGGGAGCTGTGGCCACTGCGGTTGGCTCCATGAGTGGGTCTCCATTTCCCCAGACCCTTGGCACCTTCTGCTTCCTGCTTTGTTTCTGTACTTTATGCATGCCTGGCTTGATACTCTCTGATCATTTATTTACAGTTTTATATTGAGGTGTCACAGAAAATGTTTCTGACATCTTTATGGTAGAATATTAATAGGGAGAAAAGTTCCCTACATTTCCAACCCCTGGCCAATGCACCGTGTAGGAGGTGTTCATATGTCCCAAATGATACTTTCAGGAGGTTGCCCGCAACATTTGTTGTGAAAGTCAGGATTTTTAATAGCATCCAATGTTGAGAAAGATGTAAAGTAGATCTCAAACCAAGTGAGCTGTTACACTTGCCGAGAGGGGAAGAAGCCAGAGGTGTAAGGAGAGTAAATAAACCTGCTTCGAGCTGCTTTGGCCAGCATTGAGTGAGGGACTTGCTATGTGCTTTGGGATAAGTGCTCTGCTGATGCCTGCACCTGGCCGTGCTTTCCCACTCTTTTTAACGCTCTGCCTGTTTTTCAGCACGCTGAAGAGATCCCTGGATGTTTTCAAGCAGCGTAAGTAATTCTTCTTCGTGTTCGTCAGGACACTTGGCAGCGCCAAAGTCTGCAGGCAACTGCTTGGGAAGAAAACAGCAGAGAAACCTCCAAAACAGTGCGATGCTGGGGTCAGGCATAGGCTGTCCTCCTGGCCAGGCTCATTCCAGTGCATGGGGTTTGGGACGGAGTGCTCCAGGGCACGGGTGGGAGAAGAGACCCGTGGAGTGTTCCTCTGGGGATCTCTTGGGCTTTCAGGGCTGGCTGCAGCCAGAGGTCGTGCTTGCGTTGTACGTCAGAAGCTGTGCATGGGAAGCTCAGCTGGAGTTTGTTGGACCGGCTCGCCTTGCCCTCTTCACACACATACGTAGTAATCGGAGCATCTAAAAGATGATGCTTTGGCCACCTTATATTGTCCCTTCATTGTCACAGCCCACCGGGGTACAGGCAGCCAGCATCTCTGCCCTGGGGGCTAGTGCTCTGCTATCCTGTGCTGAGTCCACCCTCCACCCCAGCCAGGTTTGTCTGCTGCCCTGTACCTTGGTGGACCTCGGCGGACCTCCCTAACGAGGCTCTGTCCTCACAGCAGCTGACTATTAACAGCTGTGGGTTTGAAACAGCTCTGGGGTTGAACTGTGAGCTACAGTTTGGTTTAGCTCCCTGGGGTGGTGTTTCACGGCCTGGCTGCTCACCTTCAGCTAGATGAGCCTCAGATATTTTTAGCATGAGTTTTTCTGCGCCCCAAGTTGGTTTTCCGCTAGCCTGGGGCAACGCTTCCTTCAGACAGCTGCTTCGGGGTGCGATGTGTTGAAACGTGCCTGACTTCATCTGGATGAGGGGGAGACGTGACCGTGCTTGTTTGAAGAACTTCTCTTGATATGAGTTTTCTTAAACTGAAGGGCAGGCCCCAGCAGGACTGGTCCTGAATAGCTCCTTATGTAGGCAGGCGCTGCTTGGAGGCTGCTTCAAAAGTGCTGCTGCTTTTACGTGTTTCTGCAAGGGGATGTATGATGTGGGGTCTCTGGGTCAGTTTGATGTCAGCTACAACAGTTGGCTTGAGCAACAGAGTCTTTTTAGGAATATATATATATATATATATTTAATTTTTTTTTCTTTGCAGAGGTAGACAATGTGGGCCAAGGTCACATCCAGCTGGCGCAAACCCTTCGGGAGGAAGCAAAGAAAATGGAGGACTTCAGGGAAAAGCAAAAACTGCATCGGAAAAAGGTCAGGCGCCACGGGAGCGCGTGCCTTTGCCGTGGGCTCTTGATCCTGCCCCAGCGATGGGCTGCTCCCGGCTGGTGTCTCCTGCCGTGCCCCAGCCCCCTCCGTGCCCCCGGTGCCTGCCGCTGCCAGGAAGTCCTGAGCTCCTTCCTACGTGTTGCAACCATGTTGGTGAACTGTGCGGCAACCTCAGACTTCCTTCTTCTCACTGCCGCCTCTTCTCCTTTGGGCACATTTTGGGGCCAGCTATAGCACTGGCTCAGCTCCAGGGACGCCAGCTCAACCAGGAATGTGTTAAAAACATGTATATAATGCTGTATAATCTCCATAGGGTCTGCTAAAATTGGCACATCTTTTAACTTCTTCTGGCTTGAGATTCCTTGGTCTGGAAAACGAGGGAAAACTGTTAGAACCAGGGGCTGGCTTGGACCTAGCAGAGGGGAGTGGGCTTCACAATTCTGCCAGACCCTATGGAGATGATACAGTGCTATATATTGCTAGGATTTCATTTGTAGAGCTCCTTTGCATATGCAAGTGGAGGCTTAGATAGAAGAGAAAAGATGGGTTTTGTGAAGATGCTTTGGGTGGATGAAGGTCCTTAAACCCTTCTCAGTCTGGTCCGTGCCTCTTCCTTTCCTAAGCCACGTAGACCATCCCGGAGATCGATGGTCAGTGACGTGCTGACTCCTGGTCTGTTGTCTTCACAGATAGAGCTGATAATGGAGGCCATTCACAAAAACAGGAATTTGCAGTACAAGAAGACCATGGAGGTAAAGCAAACGTGCTGCTGTTTCTTGCCAGATGGGTTAACGCTGCTAACACACACACGCACAGTGCTGAGGCAGACTTAAATACGAGGGTCTTCCTCCTCTGCTGCAACTCTCGACATTGTGTTTGCATAAGCGGTACGCAGGGTGTGCTCAGAAAAACTGAAGAGCACGCCAGGGACACAGTGGTAGCCTTGCAGGGTTGGATACGAGTGATTTAGATGTCACGGACTCGACTGCCATGAGCTTTTCATGCCAAATGAAGAGCAGCTTGTCTTGTGAGGTCGGTTTTGCCCAAGCAGTAGGGCATCTGGGACCTTGCGTGCTGTCCCCTGCTCTGCTGGCAGCCTGTGCCCACCTCTTCACTTGTAGGCTGTGCTTTCCTCCAGTGCCTCCCGCGTGAGCTGTATTGGCATCTCGTTGCTTGCTGACACACTCCTGCCCCGTTTGGTGGCTCTCCTAGGCCAAGCGGCTCTATGAGCAGCGCTGCAGGGATAAGGACGAGGCGGAACAGGCTGTGCACCGCAACGCAAACCTGGTGACGCAGAAGCAGCAGGAGAAGGTACGGAGAGGGGGGTGGCCGTGGGGCAGGGGGAGAAAGGGATGTCTCTTCTTGCAGCTCTGCTGCCCCATGGCTCTTCTCCCAGCTCTGGGTTTTGGGGTGAGATGGGAGGGCTGACGGTGTTCCCCAGTTGGGCTGCAGTGCTGTCGGTGACGCACCAGGGCTCTCCTCTACTTTTCTTCTCTCTCCCATTTTTCGCAGCTGTTCCTGAAGCTGGCTCAGACAAAATCGGCTCTGGAGGACTCTGGTGAGCATGGAAAGGCAGCATTTGGAGGGTGAGGGGAGCGTTTCCTGGGGCAGGGCGTTGTGAAGCCATGGCATGGCTTTTGGGCGAGCTTTAGCTCTTGGGTCAGGCATGGCTCCTCAGAAACACGTGCCCAAGATACCGGAGGTGGGCACATGCCCTGGAGAAGCCTGTATGGCCCCATCAAGGCTGCTCCCACCATTTCCCCGCGGCAGGACCCTCCTGCTGTGCGGCTCTGTGTCCCCTTGCAGTGCCCACCCACAGCTGAGCTCACGCATTACTGCTGCTTTCTCCCTGACGTCCCAGCCATATCAGGCTTCATATATTACCTTCTAGCAAAAGGGTTTTTTTAATTAATGTTAATCAGATGACAATGTGATTTCTCTTGCAGACAGGAGTTACCAGCAGAACGTCACCATGCTGGAGAAGATCCGGGAAGAATGGCAGAAAGAGCACATCAAAGCTTGCGAGGTAAATGCCCCAAAACGCCTTCACGTGGCAGCGTGGTCCTCTGGATGCCCACCCCTTGCTGCAGGGGTCAGGGACGGCACAGATTTGCCTTCTCTGTATTCCCCTGGCAGTGAAGCAGCAGGATCTGTTGCAGCTAACCCTGTGTGTGTCTCACGCTTGGCTTCTGGATTCAAGGTCCCACCACTTCAAGGTTTCCACTATTTTTTTATTTTTATTTTTTCTTCCACCACCTTTAAAAATTGACAGAGTCAAAGTAGTGACATTTTTGCCCATTACCTGCTTCCACGTTTGGTGTGGCCGTCGTCTTGAACAGCCGTGGTCACCTCTGCATACTCGGCGACTCGAGGCCGATATGTCCTACAGCCGCAACAACGCTGAGCTGACTCTGTCTGAAACTCTGAAAGACTTGAAATGACTTTGCAGCAGGGGCTGGGGGCAGGCTGGGGTTGCAGGCTGGGTGAAGCCATCTCCATGTGATCTCCTTGTGCCAGGAACCCTTCACTTTGTATCTCACAGACCATGTGGTAGCATGGGAACCCCCTTCGAGCGGTTGTATCAGCCTAAAGCAGACTGTCTCATTGCGAAGTAGTCTAGCAACCATGTGCTGGGGAAGTCCAGAGCTGGTGGTGAGAGGCCTGTGCAGCCGCTCTGCTGCTGACCTCTGTCTTGCAGCTGCCTGTGATCTGCGACCAAGGGATGGACAGGGACTGCAGAGATTGAAGTTTTATCCCAGGTCTGCTGCAAGCTTGCAGACAGCCTTCCCATTCCCAGCTGTGCCGATCCCTTCCCAAGCTACTTCTCATCAGGCCTCTATTTCGCTTTTTCCTTTTGAAATGGAATTTGCATGTTTTGTTGGCGTGCGTCAGTGTCTCGGTGCTGGTGTGCTTTTGATGTCTGGGGTCTCTGGAAGCCTTTCTCATGGTGGGGTATGGAAAGCAGTACTTTCACTTCCACAGAGGGATCACGTGGAGGTTTTCCCCTCGGTGTGTTGCAAAGGTCATAACTGATAACAAGTGTATATGTACACTTGGGATGGAAGGCTATCTTTCATGGAAATGCGTAGATATGTGAAATTGAGGTGTACCAGACAGCAGATTTCAAAAGACTTGGGTTTAAACCTGCTTGGAAAAGGGCTGGGCAGGAAAGAGGGAGAAGAGCAGCCAGTCAATGCACCTCTGTTTTCATACATCCCCAGTACTCTTTTACGGCTCTGTACCTGTGGGAGGGAAGTGAGCTGGGACCCCACGACCACGTGGTGCGTAGGGAACATGCACTGCTTTTAGAAGCTGGCTTGGTCTCCCTAGAGGGAGCGGTGTGCCAGGTGACCCCTTCCACATTGGTCCTGCAGACCCTCCTGAGCTTAACACTCATCTCTGAAATACCTGGTTGCACAGAGGGATGATTTCTCCTCTGGACGAGCTGGAGGACTCGTGGTTTCCATGTTTTCTGCAGGAGACCACCACCACCTGTGCCTCGCTGAGGACAGCCATCTTTGTAGTGGCACTTGGGGATGAGAAACATGCAGGATAAAAGAGATTTGCTCTCGTTTTAAAGATGTTAGGCCGTTTTGTCTGTGTCATTACAGTTCTTCGAGACTCAGGAGTGCGAGCGGATCAACTACTTCCGCAACGCCCTATGGCTTCATGTCAACCAGCTCTCCCGGGACTGTGTCCAGAATGATGAGGTATGTCAAATGAAAATCTTCATTTTCCTGTTTGGAAAGCAAAGTCCAATTTGCTTTCCTGTGCACTGAGCTGTGTTATGTCCAACTTGGGCTGTGGCCTTTGATCAGCCACCAGACAGCAGCATGAGTGTGCAGGCAGAAGGTTTTGGCCAGAGCTGTTGCAGATGAGGTTGCCTCTGGGATTCCCTTGTTTTTTGAGGGTGGTGAAGCGCTGGCACAGGTTGCCCAGAGAGGTGGTGGAGGCCCCATCCCTGGAAACATTGCAGGTCAGGTTGGACGGGGCTGTGAGCAACCTGATCTGGTTAAAGATGTCCCTGCTCACTGCAGGGGGTTGGACTGGATGACCTCTAAAGGTCCCTTCCAACCCAAAGCATTCTATGATTCTGTGATTCTATGATTCCCTTACCACTGAAGCTTGTGTCCTGGGTGAGCACTGGGCTTTCACCCCATGTGTGATAAACGCTTAGGAAAAAAACCCTGTTGTTTTTTGACCTGATGTATAGAAATGCTTTTTATTTCCCTTTTGCAGAAATACGAGGAAATCCGCAAGAGTTTAGAAATGTGCAGCATTGAGAAGGACATTGATTTTTTTGTAAATTTACGCAAAACTGGAAATTTGGCGCCAGGTAAGAGCTCAGTACAATCTCACAAAGTAGTGCTGACTTCCTTGTACTCCTCATGGAGCTGCCCCTCTGATCAGCATCAGTTTGGATGCAAAAAACATTGATTTGGCAATCTCCCTCCTTTCATTCACTGGCATGCAGCACTAGCCTCTGCCACTTACCACCAGCCCCTGAAGATAATCTGCCCTTGCTGTAACTTCTACTTTCCTGATCGGGCATTTTCCCAGAGAGGGGAAAGACCTAGCAGCTGAATGTTGGCATGACAAGTAGTTTATGGCTATAAAAGGTCTGTACTTTCCTATTGTTAACTTTTCCTAGCTCCTGTGGTTTATGAAAACTACTATAATGCACAGAGAAATGCAACTCCTGTGAGAAGTCCTGTTCCTGTACCTATATCAAGGTAAGGGACATAACAAGTACAATTGCAATTGCTATTGCAAATGATGCTCTCCCCCCCCGCCCCCCGCAAAAAAAAAAGAAAAAAAAGCATATTTTGTTACTTGCAGTCTGTTGAAGGCTTGACTTGGGAGTATTAGATGAAAATATTTCCCCTGCTGTGTAGTCCATCACTCTCCATGGCAGGAGTTATGCCAACGTGCTGCCTATTATAAGCTCTTCAAGGACCCCCTCAAGCCCAGTCAGAGGTTTTTGCTTCCCCTTTGGGGTCATTTCTCCCTTCTCATGGGTGGCAATATTATTCTGAAAGTGCTTGTGGTGAGGGTGTGCTCATTTTTTTTCTTGTGCCAAGCCTCTTCCATAAGTCCTTTGCATGGAGTTGAGCGGCTGTGGTACCTGGACAGCAGAAAAGCAAGGCAGTTTCATGTCTTTCTCTCTCTGGGAACAGTCTGAGCTCCCTTTTAGAGCAGCCTTTGATACCAAAATGAAACCTTCTGGGCTTCCCTGCATGGTTCTCCATGCGGTCTGTCTATCTGAGGAGAGATGGATCGGTTAAAAGCGTGTGCGGGTAGAGGGAGGAACAGCAGAACCAAATTCACTCCTCTGGGACAGAAGCTGGGCAGGGAGGACAGGGTGAAGGATGCTTCTGCCACGGGGAAGATGAGGATTCAGGGCCAAAGACTCTTGCTAAAGATGAGTGTGCCACTTTGGCTGTCACGTCAGGAGAGGAGTCATGGCCAATTATGGCTTACTGATGTCTTACTCTGGGCAAAGGCATGTAAAAAGGCATGCCCTGAGGCCCACTTGTGAATGTTTCCCCAAATTAGTGCTTTTTGGTTACTTTTTTCTCTCATCCACTGTATCAGCTTCAATTCCCGTGTTCGCCATGCAGGCTGTCAGTGGTGAGCCCGCCATGACGTGCCTTGCTACCAGGTCTCCATAAAGCCCAGGCTGGCCAAACCTCTTGTCCTCCCACCAGCTTTGGGAGGGCAGTTGGGGAGCGCAGAGCCAGGGCAACGGGAGTCCTGTAGCCACGCAGATCCTCAGGGCTGTGTTTCCTTCCATGCAGGAGGGGACCTCTACCCACCCCGACCAGCGCACCAGGTCAGTTACTTGCTTTATGGGGTTTCTGGCCCCACAGAGGAACTCTCTGCTCTTGCTCTTCCCCATCAGATCATGAGCTTTAGCTCTAAAGGGATTGCTTTAGGTGAAGCTCCTGCTGTAAGTCCAGTCCCCACTGAAGTGGGGGGGAAGTTGAGCACTGACAAGGCAAGGTTTCACCCAGGAGAGGTTCTGATCAAAGCCCTGCGTGTAGGCATTTCTGAAGCTTAAGGATATCTAAGCTTGGGATCCTACAAGTCTCTGCAGTTTGGGCCCTTCTCTGCTTCAGCAGCATGAGCTGTGTCATTCCCAGTGCCACTTTAGCAATGGGATACTGCAGCGGGACTCAGTAAAATGAGGTCCTGCTTTGGCTCTTGGGCAAATCAAATCACCTCTTTGAGTCTCATTCCCCCACACCTCCCATCCCTTCAACACGGGTGGCCAGCGCATGGTGTTTCTGTCCTGCGTAAAGTCTTGTAATGAGCACTTCCCATGAGCAGACCTAATTTTTTTTGTGCTCTGTGTTTCAGGTGAGCCTGATTACACCACAGTTGACGGCTACAGCTTGATACATCACCATTAGCCACAGTAAGTACTCACATTTGATGAAGAAAGGATTCAGTATGAAATGCAGCTACACAGAGGAGGGACAGTGGAGAAAGAAAGGCCACCGGTTAAGGGATGACATTTTGAGGTGACCAACTGGGAGTGATGATCATGTCAGCCCTCCCATCGCTTGTCTGAGCTGGAGCTGTGGTTTAGACGCTGTTGATCCTGTTCTGTAGGTTCTCCAGGCAGAAGACACTGTTGGTCTGGCCAGCGTGGCAGAGGTGGTGTTTCCAGTTATTCCCAGCCACGCAGAGCTGAAGTGCTTCTCCATTTTAAGAAAGTATTTGAGGACTCTGATAATTATTTGTACATTCAGAAAGTGCCTGCTAAAAATCTGTGCCTTTGATTAGCAAACTCCTTGGACGGATATCCCATCTTCACACTCAGGGGAAAGAAAAGGAACATAAACAATGGACCCGGACACAGGGCGATCTTCTGTGTCGGAAGAAGTTTTTGATTTGAAGTTCTGAAGTGCAAGCATCCGGGAGAGGCTGGAGCCTCTCATGCTCCAGATAACTAGAGAAGTCATATGCGCTGAGGGGAGCGTTGTGATGCTTTGGGCATGCTGGCTTGTGTTCAGGGCGTACGTATCCCTGTCGGCTCTCAGGTTACACTTTTGCCTGTTTCTAAAGTCTTTCATTCATGGTGATTAAACTTGTAATTTAGATTTAATTTTGGTCATGTCTCTCAGGGAGCTTACTTAGAGGAGCACCAGCCATGGGGGATACCATGGGTCTGGCTTAGCTGTAGATGTGCTCCAGGCTTAAACGCCGATACTGGAAGCTGTTTTACATCTTGCCTGGTGCAGCAGTCCACAGCGCAGCTATCTAGCGAGAGGCTGCGCCACCACAAACCTGCTGGGAAGTCCTGCACCCTACAGTGTTTTTGAGGATCTGAAGGAAGTTGGTCAGCTCTTCCAACCGCCTCTTCAGCGAGGGGATCGTGGTTTTTTAGGCTCATGGTATAGCTTGTCCTTGGTAGGCTCTGGAGACCCCCATTTGATTAACTTCTGGGAATCCCTGAACTTGGACTCATTCTGGCTATGCACCACTGGAAACAAACCATTGGCCTGGAGCCATGAAACTCGTTTCCTGACCAGGTCTCCTCAAAGTTCATGCCCTTTTTGTTACCGTATATATGATTATGGCTTTGATTCAGAAGCTCACATGCCTCAGGGCTGCTGGTCTCTCTGAAGTCCCCGTGTGCAGTGGTGCTTAACAGCTCCTCAGTGCCTTATGACACTGGATGTGGGGACACAGGACATGGGGACCAGCACACAATTTAGCTGTCTAAACCTGGTGCCAGGTGACTAACTTTGGAGCAACAGGAGTTGCTAGTTGTATGGTGTTCTTCAAGTTGAATCTGCGTGACTTCAGTGTGCCTAAGCCCACCGGTCCCTGGGGCTTTTACTGTATTTCCTTGTGCAGAGAAGATCACGGTGAGCTTTAACATCTGTCCTGCTGCGTTATAATGAACAGTGCAAAGGGCACATGTCAAGGAATCAGTTGTCCTATTTTATTTCTGAAAGACCAAATGTATAAACATTCTTCTGAAGGAGCCTGCTGTAGTCTTCGTTCTTTAAATATGTATTTTAAAAATAAGTTTTGAGACTTATGTGCTGGATATGTGTTTGGTTTTTTTTTTTTTTTTTTTTAGAAGGTGGTCACATTCACTTTCTGTCGGGGCTGGGGCTGGTACACCTTGAAAGCACCCTAGGATGTTTGGGTGGTGTGAGTTGCCTCTCTTGGAAGGAAGCCTACAAGAGCATGTCCTTGCTCAGCCTTTATTTCACTACTTGCTCAGTACCAAGACAGTTGTGGGAGAGAACACACCAAGGAAGGCTGGTATGAGAACACGTACTTGTGATTAGCCATGAACTGCAGACCACGTAGGACTGTTTTCCCTGGAAGAGTATCTACTCTACAATACATTGCATGGTGTCTTTATTGGGATTTTTCAGCTGACTGAGCACAATAGATGGTGTTAGGCTTTTCTGGATGCGGAGGTCTCTAATGAGGCTGAAACTTGGCTTGCACATTCACTAAATGCACGGAAGTAATTCCCAAATAGGGGTGCTGGTTCTGAATACACCAACTGTTTGAATAGACCTAAAGCCAAGCAAACCCTGGCTTGGAAGAGGAGTGTCCAGACATGGAGCTACTGGGAAGCAAGTCTGCGTGCCCATGAGTGCTGAAATGGCTTTTTATCTTCAGCATCTTCCCTTGCCTGGTTGTCTTCCAGGTGGTGCAGAAGATTTTGGCCGCCTCCCAAAGTGCCACATCTACACGTTTTTTGAACACGTCC
>VYZW01062779.1:0-10888 GCA_013401315.1 Balaeniceps rex
CTGCTCTTGCACCTCCAGGATTTCCTTCTTGAAGAGCACGCAGCCTTCTTGGGCTCCTCTTCCCTTTAGGACTGCCTCCCAAGGGACTTTGTCAACCAGCTTCCTAAACAGTCTAAAGTCTGCTCTCTGGAAGTCCAAGGTGGCAGTTCTGCTGACCCCCCTCTTTACTTCTCCAAGAATCAAGAATTCTATCATTTCATTTCAATACTTACACCCCTGCCATGTTTAGTGCAATTCATAGCCCATAGTCCTGTTTGTCTTCAAAATGTCTCTCACATATTATCTCACAGTAGTTCTAACTAAAATGTATTGATTTTCATTCTATTAATATTATAATTTCAACATCAACATTACTTAAATGCATTATCACTATGATAGAAGTATTTTTTCAATAGCAGCATCCTGTTGGGCCTGACACTGGAAAACGTCATTTATGTTATACTATCACCGAGTGATACAGCCAACAGCTTTTTATAAAAAGAACCAAGTGCAGCAGTATATCAACTGGCACACTGGCAGTGAGAAAATTTAATGATACTTCTCAAAAAAAGGTACAAAATTTCTTATAAATCCTGTTTAAAGATAGGATTTTAAAGGGGTTAGTGAAGAACTGTTATAGCATCCAGAACAAAAATAGCTACTAAGAAAAGATATAATCCACGTGGTTGCCAACACAGCCTTTCAGATCTGAACAGCCAGCTACTAGCAACTGCTGACCAGATGGTAACTGTACTAGCCCAGGAAATAGAGTTTAGTTTTTTGCTTTCCAAATCCCTCACTGCTGTTAAAGTTTGTTCAACACAGCATGGCCACTGTAAAGTGGCCTTCCTGTAATTGTGCAGCATGTATTTGCAGAGTTTTGAGGATTCTTAGTTACTCAACTATAACAACGAGCTGTGGGGACATGTGGCAACTCTGAGTTTGATCACAGGGAAGAGCAATAAGACAAGCACAGGGACACTGTTGAGACTCTTGCCTCCATGTAACACCAAGAGCCTATGAAACCAATGTGGCAGAAACCAATACTGCTCCCAACACTGCGTGGAGCTCCATTGAAAGAAATGAAGGTACACTTAATAATTATCCCAGGCCAAATTCTTCCTGGTTTTACTACATTTTAGGTCCGGTAGAGTTGTGTAGTATTAAGTGACTGCAATATAGCGTACAGATACTCAAGGATGTTTTGGACTTAGTAGCCCAGCTATGGCAGCAAGACACTCAGCACAGTCTATTTCAGTTTGCTCTTGGTACAGTAATTTACCTTTTGGCCATCCAAAACTGAAAAACCCACTGGAAACCTGAGAAGAGTAAAAGAAGCAATGGGGAAGATGTGACAATGCATGGGATGTGTGAGATGGGGAAACAGTAAGAAGGCAAGAGATATGTCATCCTGCTAGAAGCAATGTAGCCGTGAAACCCTATTCTTAGTGCTGCAAAAGCTTTCAGGTGGATTATCTGTGCACTCTGTGTGTACAGACATACTGTCACAACCATGACAGTGCTGTGCAGGCAGCATGCCTTCTTTTTGCAGACCATTCAATGCTGAATTGGCTGGTGTGGTGCAGCAGGAGGTGCTAACACATCACAGGATACAGGGCTTGTAGCTCAAATAATCAAACTAAGAGCTCACTAATTCAAAGGAGGATTGTCTAGGAATTTAGGCTTAAATGCTAAACTTTTTACTAGCAGTTCACACAGTGCCTGGCCTAACTCCTCCCTAGGAAACAGAGGGGTAGAGGATACACAGAGTGAGAACAGAGCTGAAAGCTCTGCACTGGATCCTCAGGTGGACTTTGCTATAGACATTGTTCCCACTGCTTTATTGTAGTTTTGAGTATGTTTTATTGAGGTACCTGAAGCTTGTGTAGACATGCTTGTATTGTGCAATTAAACCCAAACAAAACATATACCTTCTTTTCAAAGCACAAATCTCAATAAAGCTCTCAGAAAATAAAAGATTGAAAGAAACGCTATCCTTACAAATATCAGACATGCTTCCAGTTGCAATAGCAGGGTGTGACCTTCTTGCTTCAATATGATGACCCCCCCAAAGTATTTATCATATGCTACAGTATATTTAATTTGTTTCTAAAATATAGCATAGTGCTCAGAGATAAGCAGATTTTTTTTTCAAGTGGACATCATTGTATCTCTGCCTATCAAAGTCTGCAGTCTCCCATACAGCAGCCTTAATTGTTTGCATTACTTGAAAGATTAATGCAACTTAAAAGATTTACTATGTCATCAACCTATTTAATTGTTTTAAGTGTCTTTGATAAATTCATGTTCATAGGGGTAGCAGCTGTATAGAAAATACAGAAGATTTCTTCTTACCTCTCTGCAGCGTAAGATATATGTTCTACTGTTAATTGTAATCCACGTAATCAGGAATGGATACACAAACCCCAAGCCTTCTACACTGTGAAACCAAATCCATTTTCTGGCTCCTCTGGAAGACAAGCCAGAAATCTCCTAGATTTTTATGTCTACATATATAGGAAATGAGGTAGTTGTGAAAACAACCTAAAGATAATGCCAGCTAGTGCTTTGTAAACCCCTAGATAATTGAAACCTCTCTCTCACCCCATTCTTTCTTTTTTTTTCTTTGTGGAGGTGGGGGCACAATTGAAAGGCAATAAAGTAAAAGAAAGATAAAAAAGTTAACTGTATTAAGACTTGAGTGTCTGAGATAATACTGGATTGGGAAATTTCTGTGTACTGAGTCGTATGGTCTGATAAAACGGTCCATTTAACTTATTTAATACTTGCAAGATAGCTGTTCCGGTCGTAGGTACATACAGGGTTGTCCCACAAAACAAAACTCAGGTAACTGCTTGGTAGTGCTCAGAAATGCAGAGTGGAAAAGAATCAGTTGAACCATGGGCTGTTTCTCTTTGTCCAGAAGTTGCACAGAGACACTGAGCAACTGAATGTCAGGGAAGCTTTCTTCCTACCTTGGGAATGTACGTTGCACTTGATCATACAGCAAGTTCTTTCTTCCTCTTGATGAAAAATGCCTGGCAAGAACAAATTACATCTTCAAGGTAGACTCCAACCTGCTAATTGTTTTGGCTCCAGAAAAGGAAGGGCATCTTGGAGGTCTTATTTGGAGCTTGACTTCACTCTTGGCAGTGACCCTTTATCTTTATAAAATTTCCTCTTGGGCAATTGTAAATATCTTTCCCCCCAAAGTCCTGATAGCCATTGCTAAAATCTTCCTGGGCTTCTTTTCACCTACTAACTCAGCTGATTTCTCAGGTTTTCTGCAGAGTACTAACAACTCAGACCAAGTATCTGCGCTGATGAAACATATTGCAGAAAATGACTAACATTAAAAAAAAAAGCAGCTGCAGAATAAACCTTGCAAATATAAATAGCTGTGATCCAAATCCACGAAATGTGTGTTTGAATAAAATCTGAAACCCTGAGCTCTTCATATGTATATAAATTTTAGCAAGAATTGACCTACCCTATTGAAATTATGCGAGTATATTATCAGGCCAAGAATAACTTTAAAGAAAAAAACAAAACACAAAAACAAAACCCGCATCTATCTTTCTCACATGCAATTCAAGTGTTCAATCCTAACACTGAACACCATTACTTAGCACATAAAACTTGTTAAATGTGTGAATTGCTAGTTTTTTAAACTCATGTAGTGGAAGGAAAGGCTGGTCTCACCATCTTCAATCTCAGTAAGAATGGTGCTTTCAAAATAACCATGAAGGACAGAAATGGTTTCAAGCTTCAAAGATTTCTTTTAGAAGAGTAATAGATAAATACACAATGATAGGAAAACAGAGAGTACTCCAACGGTATCTGAAAAGATAAATGAGACTTCCTGAGAGCTGTATAACAAGACAATGTATTCTTTCCTATTTGCCTCCAGTACCCACAGTATTTCTTCACTGGAACTATCTATTCTTACTAAGTAGCAAAAGTTAGTTGTAGCAGCCACAGTAACATAAATTATATTATCGATGAGGCAGTTCATCTGAATACTGATACAATACAAAGAAGAACTAAACCCTCACAGCCCGTAATGCACATTAGGAAGTCATTTTAGGTAGTAAATGGGAGAATGTATTGTTGCATCTCATAAATTCAGACAAGAGTAATCATATTTTACTATTTATGCAGACATTTTTCAGGGGTGGAATTTAGTTGTGCAGGCTCAATGCAAAATTGCATGGCTTAGAGTGACTAACAAAGTCACTGTGCTCACTGAGCAATCACGGAGATTTCTCTTATCACCAGAGCTGCTCAGGTGCCCAACTTAGATGTGTAGTATGTTCTGTGGTCTGTGCAACAGAAACAAAGGAAAGATACAGTAAGTAAATTCAAAGCTGGCCAAAAGTGTGAAAATGGTGATTTGGGGAGGGGTGGGGGGGTGCGGAAGCTAAGGAAACATGAAGAAAAATTTCTATAAGCAACTAATTCTTCCTTCCTATGGTAAATTCCAAACAGTTTCTTAAGAATGCTTTATGCCTGCAGATTACTTCTACCTTTCCTTTAGTTCCCAGCATAACCTGCAAAGCTTGTCAGTTTTCCAGAGCAAAATCCAACAACTTAGCAAACTAGCTTACATGAGAAAGAATGAGGTTCAAGGGAAGGCATGTGTCTTACCATGGGCTGTGTGTCTCTTGCTCCAAGACTTGAAGCAGTGCTTACACACCTGTTCTTAAGAGTGCTTTTTTGGTCCTTTAGACTAGTACCGTGCAAATGCAGAATGTTGTGTTTACCTGAAGCTATTGCATTCAAGTGTCTGCTGCCAGTTTTATGAATGTAAGACTCATGTTGCACTAACGGCAATTATATATTCAATCACAAATGAGGAGGACTTTCAAGAGACACTTAAGAGCACTGAAGTATTAGATATCTAACAAGCAAAAAGTCCCAATAAGTAAAGAAGGAAAATAACTGTGGCTTTTCAGTGGAACTTCACAGATAGCTAGCTCTGCAAATATCCTTTCTCTGCACCAGAATCTCAGTAAGTCTGAGATCTCTCCAAAACCAGCAAAAATACTCCATTCTATAATGTTTTGTGAAACGTGGTTATTTAGCTCTGCCACCATGTACATACCACTGTGTGTTCAGAGAAAGGGGTGTTGCTCACATGATTCCTTCAACCTCTTTGAAAAGCAAGTCAGCTCTCCTCTCTGTGCTCCTACTCAGAAAAAAAATGGGGTGGAGCCCTGTGTAAAAGAGTTTGCTGCCTAAGGCAGCATGCCTTAGCACTCTCTCCTGAGAAATACAGTTTTGCATTCTCAATCTATCTTACCCAGTTTTTAATTACCTGATTACCTTATTCTTCATTTTCTTAGGTCTCCTTGTGCCTTCCAGCAATTAGGAGAGATGGGATTCAGGCATATTCCTGCCTTATCATCTGTGCCGAGAGGTGTTCTGCACCAGTGCATGTGCTTTTATAAGGGGTGTGGGATTTCTTTCTGCTAGCTATCAGAGTGTCACATTAGATGTTTGTAATGCAATGCGTTGCATAATAGTATGATTTGCTCATCCTCCTACAGCTTGCTTGACAACTTCCCAAATTCTTTTCTGTAACATCCTCCCCTTTATTCTAGAAAGACTGCAATTAAATGTTTAGGGTTGGTTTATATTTATTTAAATAATTAATTGGCTCATTATCAGAAAAGCAAGAAAATTCTCTTTTCTGCATGTGCAGAAGAATAGTTGTAATATAGCAGTTCTTCCTAGAAAAATCTGGATCTAGAAACTGATAGACTGGCACAATGATCCTGATCGGAAGACCTTGTATATCGAGGAGCTAGTGATCCACAAAACAGTAAACGTGAGTAGGTGCAGGCCTATGCTGTGCTGCGCCATGCTGCATGTATAGCTTAGCCTTCAAGCCTGCATTGTGCTGGGCATATCCCTTGGCCGCTGGATAGACTGAGGTGGCTCATGGTAACAGAGGAGCCTGCAGGCAGCTCCACTTGGTATGAGCAAGCGTGCCACCTGCACGGCCTTGGCTCTATCTAAACTGCAGCAACAAGTTCTCATCTGAACACCCTTTTAATTGGACAGTAGAAAGAATGAAGAGATTTGTTTACTTTTAAGAAAAGCATACGGTAGCTTCAATGACCAAAACAATGTAACCTTTCAAAGGATGGGATCTGCATCACGTGCTTTGCACTGATGGGGTTGGCATTCAATACTGCACAACTCCGCACTTCCAGGACCTGAAGGGACTTATGATTACCTATACAATTTTCCTCTTCTTTATAGAGTTAGCTCCGATAAATGTCATTTTAGGTGACCTTCACAGAGTGTGAGTGCCTTTCTTATTGGGATCCTAAGGAACCACCACCTCCACCTGGTGCAAAACAACTGGTTAACCTTGGCTAAGGTTACGAAAGCAAGTTGTAATACAGGTTTTTAATCTGGGTACCCATATCTGTGAAGGGAAACTACAGCTTCCACAATGTATAGCTTCATGAGGTTACAACATTCCCTCAACACAGGTCCCGTTTAGCACAGCACAGATTATGGGCCAATAAAGTTAACAGTCCTTAAGTACATACTTAAGAGTGCTGCTGAGTGAAGGTTTATATGAATGCATGTAAGCACATCTGATAAGGACTATATCTAATCTTCTTGACTTGATGGGTACTGATCACAGACACTTAAAGATTGCCATGCTGACATAGAAGTTTAGGAAGCATATTGTTATTTAGAAATAATTCCAATATATCCTGGGCAGCATTTGGGATCTGCTGGGCACCCAGAGAGGGATTATTGTTCTTACATGTTGAAGATTCTCCAGTTTAATCTGTTGGGGTTTTTTAATGAGGGCCAGGAACTGGGAAAATTCTGTTTTTTCAAATACAGGTAACCCCTTTGTTTAAAAAAAAAAAAAAAAAGTCTTATTTAGTTATTAAAAAAGTGAACAGTAACTTCTGATTATACTTGAATCCATAAAATGTTTCACTCACATGACGCATTCCAGAGTGTATTGTTCAACAATCATCACGTTTACCAAATGCATTGATAATCACCAAGCACATGTTAGCATTTGGCATTTAAAAAGCATGCCACATTGTAAACTTCCAGGTTTCCACCATCTGTGGAAAGTCAGGTCATGAGTAAAGTTTGAAATTTCTAGAGGCAACACTCTGAGTGAGTGTTTTTATTGACCACCTCTTTTTATGGCCCTGTTAACTTTATACCTTTCCTTCTAGAGAAGATATCAACTCTATTTGAGTATTAAACCATTTCCAAGGGCAAAATAAAAAATTGGTCATAACTGATAGAGAGCATCAGAGCAGGGGAAGGTGAGAAGATACACTGAGTTACAAGTTCCAAAGGAGTTTGAATTAAAGAGATTTTATTAACCTGCATTAGGACTCAGAGTATACTTTCCATCAGACTCCCATTTTTAAACTACTGACAGGACCCAAAACCTGCAATTGCCTAATTCCAATTGAACTATAAATCTTCAGGGCATTACTACTGTATCGTTTTAAGGGACATGGCTTACCACGTCACATTATTTCTAATATAAATTTAAATTTGCAGTAGGACACAGCCATTGAGTTAAGGTGAAGTGCATACTTCTTCCTGTTGTTTCAACACTTGGCAATCTGATATGCCTTTTTTAAGCAAAAACTTACTGGATTGGAACAATATTGCTCTAAGACATCCCCCTTTGCAGATTCTTTCACTTCATCTTTGCAGGAAGTTTTCCATTAAGTCACATTACAGCTCCTACCATCAAAAGCATTTTGAGAGCCCTGTACTGGTGCCAACAGTCTTCATACAGTGTTAATAAGAGAAAGGAAGAGTACAGTACAAAATGCCATGCGGAGCACCTTCCCTGACTTGCTGCAAATGCCTTTTACAAATATTAGGGAAGGTGTTTACTGCTGAGCTCAGAAATTCACCTATTGGGTTGTGAAGAGGAAATACTGCTGCGTTTTTGTTCAGAAGAAAGGAAATTGTGTTTCCTATTACAATATCTAGCAATGACTACTATCTGAGCTAAAATTTGGAGCTTCTCAAACGGAACTGAGAATTGTAATGCTAAACTGAGCCCCCGGCTAAATCGATTTGATATATTAGTAATTAATTATCCACACCTGAAGAAGATTAGAACAGAGTTCAAAGCTGATGAATATACAAAGGAAACTGGCGTATTAGACAACAAAAATAGCTGTAAAAGGTCTAGGCCAGTTTATTAGGGTCTTGCTCTTAGGAACGTTTCACCAGCAGTTCTAGTGAAGCTTTAGTTTCACTAGAGTTCTAGTTCTTGAAAGTGTTGAGGTCTCAAATGTATGTGAATTGTGCTATTCAAAACATGTGCTAACACAGCTAATTTAGTACAGCCTCCTGGAATTTATTTATAGACAATCGTACGTTTGCAGGGTTGGGGTGGAACTCAGAACTGAAGCTTTAGGGAGACTAAGAGAAGCCCTGGAGCTTGTCTTTTCTTCTGGAGATTCTGGATGTGTAAAGCTGTTATGATGCATCTAACTAAAGTCTGAGAGACAATAAGGAAATGTCACTTAAAGTTAATTCTCTCTGCAACCGATACAACCAGCCCAACTTGGGGAACAGTGCCCAAGCTTCTAGCAGAAGCTGGGCTGGTTGTTGGATTGATATATTATCACTTAATCTGTTTGTACTAAATTTTCCAGAATCACAGAAATGTTAGCTGGAAGGGACTTCTGGTCAGCCATGGCTTTGTGTAGCAAAGTCTTGACAGCCCTTAATGATGGGGATTTCCCAATCACGTAGATAACCTTTCACTGCTGTGCTGCCTTCCTAGTAAATCAGTGTCTCCTAATGTCCAACCTGAACATCCTTTTCTATATACCATGCCACTAACTCTCTTCACAAAGCATCATCTGCACTGAAGGAAAAAGGAAATGACAGGGACAAGAGCCGGAGGGTGGGCCCACGGGATTCATGATTCGGGGAAAGACAAAGAAAGCAACTTGAAGCAGATGAGCATCAGAAGTGTATGAGTGAAGGAACCAGCTTAACTACCAGTCTCTGAAACATCAAAAAATACATTCACCAAATAAAGTTGTATGCTTCAAAACTAGGATGTTAGTAAAGAACTGGCATAGTAGCCATGTAACTACAGAGTCAGCTTTGTGGAAGTGGACTGTAGGAATTTGGGATGATGCTAGAATACAGGTTCAGCTTTGTTTACAGACTAATTAAGATATTAATATTTTCATCTGAGATACAGTAATTTCTGGTACCTGCAGGTAAAGAAGAAATATACAAAGGAAAGATGGATTGCAGTAAAAACCCCACAACTCAGCCTTTTCTTATAATATTTTCATTTTGCCAAAGGGAAGAAGATTAAGCAAAGAAAACTAGTAGTCAAGTTGCAGACAGATATATAATGGTTTTTTTAATCATGAATGGGTTTAGTCTTCCTGTTCAAGATTAGCAAATAGTAATGAATGGAGGGGATGAAAGATCTGTAAAGCACACATGGAAGCTTGGGCACAGAGCAATCAGACAACATGATCACGAAACCAAAGGGATTAATCTTTTTTTATATATATATGTATCAGAGCAATCAGCTACTGTCAGAGTTCAAACAAAAAAAGTGAATGTAATTAATCAGAGCAAATCTGAGGGTGAAATATGAAGCAGGTCAGGTGGGTTCAATTCTGTTAGTAACCAATATTATAAAAGTCTAGGCAAAAGATATCTGGAGTCACTACGCTCCAGAGGTGAGAAGTTATGATTCAGCTCCTCTATCCCTGAATAATCGCATTGGGTTCCAAATCAGGAGGCTTAAACGATTTCATCACTGTGGGATGGGGAAGCCAGTTCGTTAAGCTATATGATTCATTAAAGATGGTCTTCGGTGTATGCATATATGTATAGGATACAGATTCCACTTACTCTAGCCTCTCTTCTAAATGAAGGGAACAGAATTGGTACTCGTTTGTTTACACACATGGCTAAAATCCATGCTTGCAATTATTGAATTCACCTGAACTATTTTTACTTCAGCTGTGGCATTTCCCAGACTCCTCTTTCCTGAGTCTTAATGGTCCAGGGGAGGGGCTACTAATTTACGGGCTAAAGGGAATTAAGGAAGTCAAGAAAGGGAGTTAGAGAAGTGGTACAACAGGTAAGTGATTTTGATCTGATAGAGGTTTTTTTTTCCTTCCTTGTCTCCTGCAACGCTGTATTTCCTTACACCCTAAGGTTAATTCAGTAGTGAAAGTAGTATGTTGGCTTGAAAGTCAGAGCGAAAGACCATCTTAGCTCCTTTGCAAGAGTGCTTCCTGCAAGGTTAGAAATGCTGTGTGTGACTCATGAACCTTCTAGAGCTAAATCCTGCAAGGTAGGATTAAACAGAATTTCCAGAGTGCTTCCTGGTATCATAAAAAGATGTAGTAAATATTTGACTAGAATTCTGAAACCACTGGAATTAGAACTTAAGGTGTTGGGGTTTTTTATGAGAAGACTTAATTTCCCATTCAGCGTGAAAGCTTCAGCAACTAGAAAAACTCCAAAGACTAGTGATTACTAAATGGTTTGAGAACAGTTCCTAAAGAAGATTGCGTCAGCTAGGATGCAGAGGAGGAAAGGCTGTAGTCCAAGTGGGAATTCGTGCCTTCCTGGCTGTGGAAAAGCAAGTGTAGACTGAAGAGAGATGCGGAATGGAATATGTGCTGGCTCTTGCTGAAGAGGAGCAGACTAATGATCCAACAGTACTACATGCAAAGGCAGGCGTGCATTGGTAGTTCTGCAGGGCTCCTGTTCTGTGCACTTTTAAAGGTGGCTGGTGCTTCAAGGGACACAATAGGACAGAGTTATGGCTAGTTCTTAGAAGCTTCAACAGTACACTGTTTGAAAGGTATCATAGCTCAGGAGCGGGTCAAAAGAATAGAAAGAT
>VYZW01062779.1:13417-25241 GCA_013401315.1 Balaeniceps rex
TCAGTTCCACACAAGTTTGCAACTGTGTTCACAGGATAAAAATTGCAAACAAACCATTTTAGTAAGATCAGGATCAAAAAAGATTCCTTAATACATGATTGTGATGTAAAACAACAGCTTTGAGGCTACATTGGAGTTGATGATTGTGTTAATTGTGAAAAATCAGTCCTTATGAAATGAAAAGAATAAATACTTCCACATAAACAAACAGATGTTAATTGATTGCTTGCTGCATATTCTTGCTTCCCCTGGAAAAGCTCTGCTGGCATACAGTACTAGTTCTCAGAAAGTATGCTGGTTTACAGCTTGCACAGTCTTGTTAAAGGTGCATAATTATCAAGCTCCCAAGACAAGCCCTGCAGCCAAGCAGGCATGTGCAGGTGGCTTCCATCTCAGGCTGACCAGTAGGTGACAGCTTCCTTCCAAATTTGTTTTATTCTAAGTTATCTTGAGGAACACCACAAACAGACCTGTAATGCACAGTGCTGGAAATACTAGATTCAGATGCTATGCCGATCATTTAAAAGAAGTCTCCTTAAAGTGAAAGGTTAACCTAAGGCACAGTGCCATTACTGTTTATTTAAAAGATCTCTCAGTCTTATTCACTGTAGCCTGTTGTCACGTATGGGGAGTGAGAGCAAAGTGAATGCTAACAAAGGCCAAAGCCATCAGCAGGGGAAAACATCCCAAATCCTAAGAAGTTTTCAATTAACTAAGACCGTAACGATACAAAAGATGAGAAGTAAAGGAGGGGAGGGGGAAGCGTACCAGGACTTAGATTCTCTTCTCCTTAAGCTCCGATTAAGTCCTTTGCTCACCCTGGCTTCATGAGAACATAGTGCACAATACAACTGGTGATTTTAAAATATTTTGGAGGTCTTGTAAGACCGCATTATTTATTTCTAACACCATAGAACCTGAAGCTCTGTCAAAGAGCAGGACTACACTGAGCTAGGCTATGGACAGACGCACAATTAATTAAGGTACAAATTAAGCTCAGAGAGTATGGTAGTTTATACCAATTGGTTTTGCAGATTTGTCTACAGTTGTATATTGGACATTGGAACTGCCTCAAGTGAAGTTAATCTTAGAAAAGATTGGTAATATATTAGTAGTCAATGACAGATGTAGAGAAATTCTTCACTGTGAATTGAAGTGTGGTGGGTTTTTTCTTGAGCACAAATCTGAACAGAAAAAAATCACACAATCTTTGCTAGTTCCATTACTTGAAACCAAGTAATGTAGTGCATGCTGAACAGACCAATAAAGCCACAGCATGCATTTCCATGCAGCTCCAAGAATGTAATTTCACTCCTATACGTAAAACTGTGAATTTTGTTTTTTGAATTGACGTTATTTTTGAAGGCTAGATGGGAACATGGGTTGTAACATGAGTGAAATGAAAGAGAGGAACAGAGGCTGGAATGGTGAGCAGAAGGTGAGCAAGGTGGGAAAGAGAGGCTATACCAAATCTGAAGCACTATGGTTACTGACAGTGCAGCTATTGACCACATAACGTCATGCCCGAGAACAGAATTGGTACTCGTTTGTTTACACACATGGCTAAAATCCAACTTGGAAAAAGCAAACTATCTGCATAACTATTAATTTTTGAAGGTGATATTCTTGTGCAGAGTATTATTCATTAACTTAAACTTCGGTTAAATGCATCAGTGTGTATTTGCATTTATTTGTCCTCCAAAATTATTTTGATATGCTAATTATATTCCAGACATAATATGCTTCATAATGCTGTGGATAACCTCTCCAGACCCTTTTTTCTCCACCAAGCTACAATTCTCACAGGAAATAAGTTTAGGTTCTCCAATTTCTGCCCACCAGGTAACACTATGTTACTTAGGAATTATAGTAGTCTAATGCCAACAACTCGATCCTGAATCTGACAGTGGCATCTCCTTGCAATTCCAAGCTCTCAGAAGAGAAACAGGGAACTGCTGCCCTGCAGAATGCTCTGAAAATGAAGACATAAAATCCACTAATAAAGAAATACAGAGCTATTTTCTTAAAGTAAATAAGAAATATGTGATTATCTTTTTTGATAAACCTAAATTAGATGAATATCAATACCCATTATATATCTGACCCCTTGGAGCACTCAATCTCCACTTTATTCAGGTTTCTTACAATACACATGCCAGGATCTCCCTCAAAGTAATCAAATGTCTATTTACTCTGCTTTTCTTAAGAGACTGGGGAGGAATGTACTAAGGTATCATATAATCGGTCATTGCAGGGCAAAAAACAACTCACTGTTACCTTGTAGGATAGACTCTGTCGCCCATCATTACATGGAAATTCTTTAAAACCAGGAAACCAAAACCAGTGATTTTGACAGTATCTTTCTGGCTTTTCTCATATGTTCTCTTCAAATTCCCTCACATTATGAAACAATCCTGACCACTGAATTTTTCTATCCCTCCTCTTTGCCTATCCACACAGCGTAATATCTATACTACCATTAGGATAGCAGAAAGTCTTTTCTTGATTATGTAATCCAAGGGCAGAACTAGTCCTTCACAATCTGTTTAAACTACTTGTAAAGAACCAATTCAGTTATGTTAAGGATGATGCTATTCCTATCATATAATCAGTGCTTAAAGGGAGTGCAGTATCTGGGTTTATGGGGCCACACTTGGGGAATGTGGGGGCCAGAAACACCCATCTCTCTGAGAATATTCCTCATCTGAGAGAAACCAGCACTTTCTTGTCTTAGGAAGTCAGGAAGCTAGGAGGTAGGAAATTCTGCCTTCATAGTTAGCTCTTAGCTGACCCGTGTGTTCAGAAAGCAGCCAATGCACATTTGGCTCTTGTTCCAGCATATGCAGAAACCAGGGCACACAGGAGACTGTGCAACCATGCAAACAGTTAGGAGCATGCCTAAGACATGCACTGGGCCTTGGAAGCTGAGAAGGGCTTGTGGTTTGTTGGTAATTGAGGTGCAACATGTAAATTGTGAACCACCTTCCTATGTGGGCGGTAGGTGTGCTGGGGAGCTTGAAAATCAGCAGGATGGAGGAGGCAGAGCCTCACACTTTTAAAAGGTCCTGCTTTTCTGTGCAGCACAAGCCGTACGATCACAGAACTGTGCTGTGCACTGTGCATAGCCTTTATCCTATTTTGGTTAAGTGCTGAGACTTCCTAGAGTCATCTTAATCTTAGAGACTTCTGGGTGGAGCGCCTTCTGCCCAGCTGCAATGATAGTCTCTCCTCAAAACTCAAGAAAGAACTCCAAAACAAAACCCCAGAGGCTGGTATGGCATGTCACTGCATGCTGCCCCACTTCGAATGTTGCACTGCATTTTCTCTTCAAATTGCAGATCTCTTGAAAATAAATCACAAAGTAATGTATGGAAAGAAACACATCCTAATTAATACAGTAGCAGTTATAACAATAAGAAATTACTTCTACAATTAGCATAACTGAGTTGGCAGAGAATAAAAGCAGTCATCTCATTTTGAGAGAGAGTTTCTTCACGGAAAATGTTAATAATGGGAGAAATTCTGAGATTATTTAATTTTTTATGTCCTTATTTTAATAAAACTTTGGCTGTTTGTTGTGAACCTAGAAATGTATTTAATGACTGCAAGTCTATACTTGCAGAGTGTGCTTGTTACAAGCATAAGTAAAATTTGCATCCTTTGGTGCACCAAAGCAAAATGAGACTTTGGCTCATAAATTGTGGTTAGACTAACTCAAAATAATCCTATGAAGCCCATGAAAACCTTCTATATTACAGTGGTGCATTTGGCACTATTTCTGCTTTGATCTTTATTAACATAAACAATTGCCTTATTTTAGAATCCACGGCAAGCAGGTTCCACCACAGAGGAGTTGGCTGTGGGCAACAAGTTCCTTCTGAATATACACACATTACTTACATTATCCTGCATACTTATGTTGAAGTGCTCAAGATGGGCTTCTGAAGAAAGCTAGACTAAATAGGATGATGCTCTTCTGGAAGAAATGTAAGCAGCTTGCAATATTCTGTCATGGCCTATAATAGGGAGAAGAAAAAATCTGGGTTTGTTTCTGAGATGACCCTCTGTTATGTATTAAGTAGACCCAATACATATGAGAAGACTTTGAGAAAGACAGACAAGATCGGTGTGTCTTACTGCCCTGAAGCGAGATGCACTTGGCTTGGGTCCAACATGAATAAGCCAAGCCAGTTCTGCAGGAATATTCCAGAGGTGTTGGGCAGCCAGTGCAAGTCACAGGGACACCTGACATAGGGAACGAGGGACTTTTCCCTGTTGCAGCTCTTGTTTGTTTTGCTTTTTTCTTATGTCATCTACTGCTGCTTTAGTCAACTTCTTGCTGCTGTAAAAGGTTGCGTCAAGCATCAGTAGGGGCATGAATGTTCTGGATTTTTTCATACTGGGGAAAAGGGAATCTATAGATTAATGTATTGTCATCATTGGCTTTCAAATTAGTCATGCCAGAGAATTTTTGTGGTGTTTGGGGCAGAGTCCCCATGGATGCTACTTATTTTGTGAGCAGGCAGCCTGGATTAATGTTATGATTTCTGGAAGCATCTGGTTCACATTCAGGCATTTAATGTTGTTTTGCTACTGGTATTTACTAGTGACATGTATAACCTGCTTTGTGCTTAGGACTGGACTTGTTGAGTCATGTAAAGAAACATGACTGTACCTTTTAATGCTTGTGAGCAGAGCTGTTGGTTTCTATTGCTATCATTTAGGCAACGGCTTTCTCGGAATGCTCATCTGGTTTAGGGTGCCGGGCAAATGTGCACTAGGAGGAGGATAATTTAAAATGCAAACTCGACGAGAAACACAGTACGAAGACAGCATACAAAAGGTCATGTGTCTAACTTTTATCCAACATACAAATTGCACAACTCAATTGCTACTCAAACTTTTTGCTTCTTGTAACTTGCTGGTATAGATCTACTGTTGCTAAGTGCACAAATTGAAGGGGCAGAAACATTAATTACCAGGCTGTAGTTTTATGAGAAAAGTGGTTCTTACTATTTTGAATTCCTTAACATTGGGTAGTTTTCAGTAAGTTGGTTATAAAGCACATTGAATTTAAATTGTCATTTATTATTTCAACTCTGTACAGTGACTGCAGGTATTTTTTATACTTGTCCAGAGCTGTTTTAGGATAACACTATTCTCTAGTGAGCTGAGGGTATTTACAAACAACTCAGGTTTTTTTGATACTGTGACCAGCAAATATTTTTCTTAATTTTTAAATACTCCTTAAATACCCAGCAATTCCAATAAAGTCACTGCTAACACAAACTGAGAAACAGCGTTTGAGTAACCGGATCTAGTTTGGAGCATCCAAACAACCACTGAAGGTGGCATACAGAGAGCGCTCTGCTTTGGCTCTCTCTTTCTGTTTAGATCCATCAACACCAAAACCCCTTGCATTATAACTGCCTTCCTTACCATAATAATCTTCCTTTAAGAGATGTTCCAGCTTATCCTTTAAGTATATTTTGAAGACGACTGCTTGGTTAGAGTTAGAGCTAGCTTGCTGAGTTGGTGTCATGGGATGGTAGCAGAAGCTTCAATTATTAAAAGTACAGGTATTAACTTACAATGACTTAGTTTCAGCCTCGTAAAATAAGTCACCTGAGATGAAAATTACTTTAATTCACCTATTTTCCTAAAGATATTTTATCTAACAAATTCATTACCAAGGAAAATTAAAAAATGACAGAGCCACAGAAAGTTATGGTACTCATGCTGGGAATTTTCAGCTATGTTAGGACAGATGAATTGTAAGGAAGTTGAATTATTATTTCTGGTTTGAAAACTTACTACATATCGAACATGGATAGGTAAGTATAAATTTTGGCTTGCTTAAAGTATACTCTGGAAATTTGGGGGTGGGGGGTGTTACCAGTCACAACAAATTTAAAGAGAAAAGAGTAGTCTCCATAATTGTCACTTCAACTTTCAAAATGAATGTACAAACTTTGTTTAAAAAATGTTGCAAGTTTTTTTTCAAGCTCCTGTTGAAATATGAAGTTATAGCACTTAAGTGATTTCCCAAGTTAAAAGCTAACAAAGGTATAGAACACCTTCATATTTGCATTGAACTATGTAACATTGTAGACAAAGGATTCTAGCAAAACTGCATCCTTACAATGACTTGTACAAGCATGAACACACCAGTAAGGAAAAAAAATGTGTATTTTTAAACTACTGCAGACATACACATGTCCCAGCCTACTCCTTGCACATCTGTGATATCTGTAGTCCAGTATAACATGTTCTGTAAAACTGAAGATCAAGATAAACTACGGAACTGCTGGTGGCAATTCTATTGGAACCACATCCAGGGTTTGAACTATGTAAATCAGCGGATGGTAAAGAAACACATACTAGAAACCCACAGGTATGACCCAGACTTGCAGACTCTTAGGAGACCACTTTTAACATCTAGTTAAGTCTGTAAGAATTCATTGTATTTCATATAGATTAACTGCAAGAGAAACAGGCTACTAACAGCACCTTGTAACATTACATTTTTAGCCTTATCAAGTATTATGTAATTCAAATAATAAATTTAACTCACAAGCTCCTTGTTTCTTGCTTACTCTTTCACAAAGCCAGTGCCGCCTTGGACAGCATTACAATTTCCGCTTCTGGAAGAAGGTGGCAAAACAAGGTATGTTTTGAGTGCTTACTTTCTTCACTGTCTCAGCTCTTGTAGGTGCTTCTTGCCAGTAGCTTAGTTCTCAGCTTGCTGTAGATTTGTTATTATTAGTTTGGCATCACCATTTTTTAGACTTCAGTTCAATGTGGAAAACAAAGCAGCAAGCAGGCTGAAAATCACCTCCTCAAGCGTTTGTGTACAGGCACAGCATGGGCAAAGCATATACAATATATATAGTTAAAAAAAAAAACCCCAAACTGTAAAGTATTCATGGTACTGAAGTCCCCATAGCCATACTGCCATTGCATGAAAAAGTATTTCCTTGGATTATTCCTATGTTGAGCAAACATAATGAACTTCCCAGGCGTTTTGCACTTGGATGTGCATTATGTTTTTATTATTTGCAGGCTGAAATTACTTAGTGAAACATGGGCGTGCATACACAACGTTTTCCCAATTTTTCCACCGAGGGAGGGATGCCACCGCTGCCCCACCACATCCCCCGCAGGGAGCTCTAGCTCTGTATTTCCCCTCAGGCAACAGCAGCTAAACATGCCCCCACGTTTCACTATTTTAGGAAGGAAAAGGGCTAAAAAGGGCCCAGTCCCCGATGTCTTTTTGGAGGTTTGCAGGGTGCGACGTCTCTGTCCGAGTCCAGCAACAGCACAGGTGTGATGGGTGCTGGGGGGAAGGGAGGAGATTCTGAGCTTTAACCTTCATACTACTTTTTTGCTTGTTTGTTAACTGCCCCTTATAGAAAGTGACTTGAAGAAGCACGCATATTATTTTGACTTTTAGTATTTTGGTACCTGGCGTTAAAAATCCAAGCCTGTCAGAAAAGGGCCTGAGGAGGCGGGGCAGGCAACGGCTGCCTGGCCGCCATTACGGGGAGCGTGGTGCTGCCCGCGAGGAGAGGGCCCCCAGCGCCCGCAGAGGCACCCCTCAAGCAGCCGGCTGCAGCCACGCTGCGGCAGGTAAGCGGGCGGAGGGGAGGCGGAGCGGGGCCGTGCCCGCGCGGCCGCAGGAGTTTCTGATAGGTGGCGCAGCGCGAGGGGTGCGAGGCCGCGCAGCCTCCTCGCCCAATGGCTACGAAACACCCGCCCCCCGCACCCCCCGGTGCGGGAGCCTCGGCGGTAGGTGGGTACAGGGCGCCCGGTAATCGCTGCAGGCCTCACGGTTTTACTTCTCTAGGTCTAAAATGCTGCTTTTTCTCTGCATCCTTTTCTGGGCTGTGCCTCCCTTAGGCTGCTGGTTACGGCAGCAAGTGGGGGTCTCGATTTTCGGTTTGGAAAGAGCTGGTGGTTTTTTCAGGGTGTTTCTGTCAGTGTCAGCCATGTCAAATATAGATGTGTTTTGTTTCTTCCATTGCCTCGACTTTTTTTTTTTCTTTTGGTCAGACTCTTTCAAAGAGCAAATTTGTGCGTATCGCGCATTGAAATAGATTGTTTTGATTCATTCCCTGGTGCTCTTCTGGCATACTAATTTTTGTGGTAACGTGCCTTACAGTTACAATAAGTACACGTTTTGTCTTTTTTTTTTTTAATGTTAGGTTCTCTACTGCAGGCAGCTTATGATGCTATAAAAATATGCATGTGTGGCTTTGCCAGCATGGTACATGCAGTTGAGACCATGGCATTCCATAGCCTGGGTTAGATGGGAGTTTTTGAGAGAGACTACGCTTCCCCCACTCCCCGGCCCCTCCTGGATTATGTCAGATACTTGTGAGAGTTTTCACTAATTTTCCCTGTTTGTATTGCCGTGTTAAACCATACAGTTGTGGTTGAGAAAACATTTGCATTCCAAGGGACTTGTCAGTTAATACTGGATATACAACAGATTTGCGGTTCCTTTATGACCAGTTTCGGGGGGGGGGGGGGGGGGCGCACNCAAACAAACAAAAAAACCCAACAAACCAAAAACTTGACTTTCTTTAGGCACTGATGGTACTGTGAATGATGACTGTGGTTTTACTAAGTGTTACAAATACATGTAGAAACAGAATTGGCTGGTAACTCTGTTTCTGCAGTAATATTATTTGATGGCATTCTTTGAGGTCCTGTGCTCTCTGTGTGCTGGATACCTACAAACAGAAATGTCTTAAATGTCTTTATGAACTCCTTGCTGCATGCTCTTTTATATAATGTTGTGAAGGTAATGCAACCTTCACAGCATGCCTCAGCACCCCTTTGTAGTGCCCTTCATTCTCTATAGTTTTAGAGGGTAGCATATTTGTAAATGGCTGCAGTCTATTTGTACCCCATTTTCAGGTGGTCAGTTTAATAGTTAGGCTAGATGCTTAATTCTGAATTTGCATAAATTGAAGGCCTGCTCTTGTAGCCCTCTGGAAACTTGGTGCAGCCTTTCATAAAGTTCCTCTGTAACTATGGCCATATCTAGTTGTCATCACTGTGTAATATACTTTCAGCTCCTTCAACCGTGGTTTTTTTGTTTTTTTTTTGTTTTTCATTCAAACCATCCTAGGAAAGGAAAAAGAACATTAAGTGTGTTACTGACCCTTGAACCTCAGAAAAAGCCTTAATGGAAAAGACACTCAGGGGGGTGAAACTAAAGGCTATGAACAGAGAAGACATCAGGGATAACTTGAGGGCTTCTACACCAGAGTGAGTTGCTTTCTGAAGTAATTTAAGGAAATAGAATGTCTGTGGGAGTGTGCTTCTGAGATCCTGTTCTATCAATTTGTTATCAAAATCTGTTTGCATGATGTTGCATTTCTGCGTCATACCACCCCTTCAGGGGAGCACCAAGTTGCTGGTTTTGGGGCATTGTGAGTTCAGGCCAGCCATAAAGCATTTCATTTTGCCTTCTCTTACAGATAGTTTTTTGTAGTCTTTGTCTATATGCCTTCCACAATCAAATCACATTCCTGATTATATAAAAGATAAATTATTTATTTCCTGGTTTTAAAGTTTTTAGGCATGGTTCTTTCTTTGGCAAAATCTTATGCTTTCTGTTTATGGAATTTTTTTTTATTTGTTGCTGCCATAGTCCCGATGCATTCTAATAAAGATAGGTATCCCCTGCTATCTATTTTATATGGAGAAGGCTGTTATAACAAACTTTTTTGAGTCTTATTTCAATTGTTTGAGTCCTGGACTTTTGCAAAGCTATTAAGAATTCTCTCATGAAGGATTTCTACTTGGAGTTAGTAAGATTTATTGTTGTTTAATCTTCCCTCAGAAAAAGGTTTTCTTACATCTTCGGTGTTTATTCTAAAAAATCTTAAAAATAATTTGGTTTACTGAAATAACACTTACAATGTGTTTTGAGGTACTTGACCCCAAAACCCACTAAAACATATGAGTCTGACAGCCCACAGCAATTTTTTTTTTTTAAAAAGTATACTCAGTATATGTATGAAAATCCTTTTCCTTTAAAGGTTTCCAAATTATTGGAGGGACTTCTAATGGTAACATAAGTATCATTTTAAAAATAATTCTTTCTGTTCTTATGTGTTTGAGTTAATTTAAATGATAGTTTAAGCAAAGACCAGACTAAAACTTTTTTTTCCTTCGTCTCTTTAACTTTTCTCCATATGAAATGAGTTAGATGGTTCTAATTGAAGCCAGAATACTCATATATATGTAAGTATACAGTTTTACAAAGAGATATTCTTGTTCTTATTTCAAATTAAGTCCCATGAGGGTAATAAAAAAACCCTGAAGGAAACGGCTGCCAGTATCTCATTCCTCTTGAACAAAATTTGTGTCATTTTCAAAGGCTTAGTTTATGTTCTCACTTTCAAACTATTACAGTCAGTAGCTGCATTTCATGCATACGTCTGAAAGTGAAGGCTTGGCTTGCATAAAGCCCCAGATTCAGAGTTACAGTTTTGCATTTTAAACAATCTGAACCTGTGGTTCCCCTATGAAGTTGTCAGACATGAACTCTATTCAGTCTCAGCATTTGTTTTTGCAGTAGTCATTGTAGATTCACTTTAGCCCGTGATCATGTTTTCCCAGACTGGCTTTAATGGTTCATTTTCAAAACAAATGGGTTTTTTTCAGAGTAACTGTTATACATAAGGAAAGCAACTGTCTGCAGTTGTTTTGCCTTCAACTATTTTTTCCAGGGCTCTCGCAAGGCAAGCTAATATGTCATGGGATGCTTTTAAGATCTAGCCCATACACTGAAGGGAGATTATGCTAAATAGGTATTTTTGACAGTGACTGACATGCAGGTGCATCTTGAATGCAAATGAGTTATCTTCTGACAAAAAAAAAAGTAGACTTATTTCAGGAGATGTAGTAAAGCTATGTCATTTATGGGGAAGTTCAGATGCCAGAGATGGAAGGGATTTCCTATTCAGAATTTTAAGGGACTGTCCGGTTTTAGTAAGAGGCAGATGTTCACAAAACAGTATTTTTTGTAAAACATTTCTGTTTGTGTGCTGTGGCTTTTTAAATTAAATTGTCTTCTTGTTTTAGAGGCAGTACGGCAGTTAATTTAGGCAGCCCTAATAATAGTGTTTTGTTATGCCTGTGTAATACTGCAATGTTGACATGCTATAGCATTACTATTACTCTGAGATGTGTTTATTTTTAATCCTGTTGCTATTATCCTTGAATCTTCAGGTTTCTAGCCTGCTTGCTAGTTTTCTTAGAATGGTTTTGGGAGTCTCCAGGTTTTGAAAGAAGTCTGTATCATAATCTGCCTTTTTATCCTGCTCAGTAGCAATTCAAATGCATAAAGAGGAGATGCTTCCAGCAAGGCACCACAAATATAATTTAGTAGGTAATATGGACAGAAATAAGCTATTAATCTGAGAAAACTATGAAAGAAGCATCCTGAAAACATGACTGGGATATTATGAAGTTTTGCTGCTTTATAGTTGGGATAGAAATTTAATCAAGTGTACTGATTCTTTGCAATGTAGAAATGGCTTAAAGGGTTACACTGAAACAATGATCTGTGTAACATAGTGTCTGTTCTCTCCTTTGTGACTGGTCCTGGTCTTTGTGAGCCTGTGTTCTGTTTTTACTTAAAAAAATTTGCTTCCTTGAGGATACCTTGACTTTTACATCAAAGAGCAGAAAAAGAACCAGATAATCACGTACAAGTAAAATCCACCAAGAATGTTGCATCCCTGCTATTTGGGTAGATTTGTAAACGCTGCTCTCCTTTTTGGTTGTTATTCTTTTTAGGATAAAG
>VYZW01062781.1:5535-21645 GCA_013401315.1 Balaeniceps rex
GCCTTCCACCTGCAACCTCCAACTCTGCTATGGATCACTGCTGTGTCTGTTTTGCTGGGTTTCACTAGGGAAACAATCCTCATTGATGCGTGAATCACCCTTCCTTCCCTTCGTCTTCCACATCTTGCTTTGCAGCTTTTAATTTGTTAATTTTTGCTCGAGAAAAATAGAGCTTAGTGGAAAATATTAGTAGATAATAGTCTGTAAGATATCCAATAAGTATTACCCAATTATATACATGCACAAAGCTTAACATACAATTAGCATGTTCAACAACTGCACCTGATCAAGTGTGTACCAGGTGCACCAGCCAGTAGCACAATAATGAGAGCATAATGATGAATGATAAGAAAGTTTGAGCGAGTCCTGAAGAAATTATGCAGTTACTATGAAAAAAGTATTTTGAGGGGAAACACAATACACTCGAAAGATTACCCAGAAAATGCATGTCTGCGGAGATATGTTGCTTACCTTCCAGCTAGTCACTGGGAAAGGTTTTTATTTTCTCTTTCCTCTTTATTTTTTATTATTTTTCCTTCTAACACACTTTTTCTACTGAAGTTATTGTATGCCATCAGCCATGGACCTTGTGAATGAATGTATGTGCATGTAAGCCTGTCTCATCATCCTTTGTATAACAGTGAAGAGCGCATGTAAGTCTGTTTCATTGTCCTTTGTATAATAGTGAGTAACAGAGCACGTGGTTTCAGTCCACAACGTCAGAACAAAGATGATTCAGAGTTTGTATGTCAGCACTTATTTTGGAATGTTCCTTGTTTCATAAAGCTTCAAGCTTTCAACTTCTCACCTCAGTTTGTGATTAAGATAAATGTGTAAGGATCAAATATTCCTAAAAAAAGAAAATATTTCATTTTCCTGTCATCACCAGCATGAACCAAGGGTAAGAAATAATGGTTTTAAATAATCTATCTAAAGTATTGGTCTGAGGTTAATTTTGTAATGGTTTGGTGTTCATATATTGATTTGGTGCATTATTTTTCACAACTAAAAAGATAAACTAGGAAAAAACATCAGAGTCATCTCAATCTCACATGAATTATTCAAATTACAGTAAATCGTGGTATCTAAAACAGTATGCAGTTAATGAAGAAAATGAAAAGTGGAAAATATTATAGACAATTACTGTACTGAAGTCAAAATAAAATTAAGAGTATCTTCTTGAAATCTATATTGTGACAATTACAAAATTCAAAATTACATAAGTACTTTTGACATGCTTAATAAAGATAAAAGGGCTATTCTTAGGAAGCAGATCTAGCAGGAGCGTTTACACAGTCCATCAGAAATCATGAAGAAGTTGAAAATACTTTGAAAAAATACTTTTAAATATTAGCTGGTATCCAGTCTATATAAAATCCATCTGGTTTAGGATTTAAGCACCTAAACCCCACCTAAACCCCAAACACCATCAAGAGCTTTTCAGTATTGAAGCCTATAGGTGACAAAATCTGGGGCTCTTTCAGTCACCTAAGGAGGCCCAGAAAAACTGGAGATGTTCTAGGGTCTGCTGAACTGCTTCCAACTCCTGGCCCAGAAAACATCCCATAAATCATGCGTCATACCTGCTTTCCTTACACAGATGTTACGGATACTTCAGCAGAATAACCTGGATATCCTGAATTGAGTCTCTGGTGAGTCAGCTACTTAAATGTTGGCATGTAGTGTCATTTCAGATGCTGTAGTATATTTGTGACTTTCATTCAGTGGTGGCAGATAAGACACAGAATCTGTGAGAGAACTGTGGAGCTGTCATAACTGGAGGCCATTTGGGATAGCCTCGTGTAAGTAGTTTCAGAAGTCAATGTTTAAGTAACTGACTTAAGTGTCTGCTTTTCATTTACTATCACAAGACACTTAGAAATCTAGCTCCAGGCAGACATCTGAATGTAGGTAACTGCATATGGATCTCACCAGGTTATATGGTACCCTGCAGAACAGCATTCTCCAGCCTCATGAAGCTGTGCCACTGTGCAGCCAAGACTGTAAGTCTACATCTATACCAGTAAATTAGGCAGATCCAGGGAACACTCAAGTGAACTGCAAACTGATTGTCTGTACATTTAAATTGTTAGAATATCCCTGGCATCAGTTGCTTGTGACAACAGTTCCCAGGGGTGTCATATTAGGAATTGTCATATGCCAGAAACCATTCCCAAGCAGCAGTCCAAATTTTTCTGAAAATTGGGAAACTTTAATATGGTAGACATAATCTTTTTCCCTGCCAGTTGGCTTCAGTCCTAGAGAAGAATCCTTGACAGATTTAATTTACTAGTCCAAATATAGCTCCACATTCTTGTACACAAACAGAGCACAAACAAAAAGAGGCCTTGTGCTCACCTAGAGATGACTGCAAATCTGAGAAAGATTTGGGGTGGCAGGTCTTCATTCTGTGACTGTTTGGTTTTGGTTTGGGGTTTTGTTTCAAATCCATTGATTGATGTAAAATGCTGCTATGGAGTCCAGCCCATGTCCATCATGTTAGACCCGGGCTTCTGCCAACATTAGCATAATATGTGAAGTTATCTATTTTGCCTGGCTGCCAGGCAAAAAAAGAAAAACAAAATAGTAAGCTCCAAAATCTACTGGATAACCCTCTAAAGGAGTTATAGTCAATGAATACCTAAATTTTCCAAACAAGTATTTCCTCTGCAAGTCTTGACCTCTGCTAATGACCTCTATTGGCTGTATAGTTCCATACCTGATGCAGACTGTACACCTCATCTGCCCTGCCTATCTCTCCTCTCCCACTTTTTCAAAATATCAGTGAAATGGTACCTATTCTAGGAATCTATATTTAATGGGTTATATTCCATTAATTCTCCTTTAAACATTCTGTACTTTATGAACTGGTTAACTCCTACCAGTCTTGTCCTGGTTTTCTCCCTTGAGAATTTCACTGTAATCAGTCATTTGCAAATTTTACTGAGTAAAATCTGAAAAAGTCTAAAGGCTTACTTCTATTAAAATGTCTGGGATAGTTATGATTTTAAATTTCCTTCCACCTTTATTTTCTTTTCTTGAAAAGCAAATAAACCTTCTTTCTGTACTTCAAATTTTAGAAATCAACTACTCATATAATTTTATAGGATCATCTACTCTCCAGGTGATCCTTCTTTTATTTATTTATTTTTGGCATCTGAATAATAAAATATGTAGGACTTCTTTCAGTTGAAGGTCACATCCATCAATGTTTACCAGGACACCTCCCTGTTCAAGCATCTTTTTTATTTGCAGCAGTCTGAACAGAGTTCTTGATACACCTTCTCTCAGAAACTACATCCTGCTTTACCTCCATGATCTGAGAATGCAGTTTATCACATTTGACTTCTTTTTGCCACATGCTGATAATGTGAAGCAAGGCAGAGGATTCTCAGAGTTATGATGAGTATCCCAGATGCATCTGTATATGTGTGCAAGGGAAACAGAGTTTCTCTCTTGTCTGCCTTGCATGTCTGTCAGCTGGAAAAAGAAAACGCTAAACCGACAAAAAGCACACATGCTGGGTTTTTACAGGGCTGAAGGATTAATTCCCAGATTGCCACCACGAACAGCTGAGGTTTGCAGTGTAGCAAGGAGCTGAAAATGTCTGACACCTGACACCTTAAATGTCTTTGTCATTAAGGAAAATTACGAGAAAAATATATAAGGTTGTTGGGTTTTCTTTCCTCCTATCATGTCTATCTTTTTGCACAGTGGTTATTTTGGGTTTGGTCTTCTTTTGTTTTTCTTATTCGTGTGTTCACATGTTCAAATTATCACCATTTCTATCCGTTTATTTCCAAAAAAACCAAGGAAAGTCATACTCATGTTGGTCAAACAGGCGAACAAAATTATATTAAATGAAATCAGTAGTATTGGGAAAAGAAAACACATATCCAGAGACCTGTGTGGTTTTGCATATTGAAACCTATACTTTCATTAATCTACTTCTGTTATGATCTGGACCAGTTAAATCTGGTATGTTGTAATAGAATCAGCTGCTGCTACTCTTGACCTCCTACTGAATATCCACATCTACACTTCTAGCTCAGAGTTCACTGATAAATTAAAATAGATCGAATTATCTAGCTACTCTACAAGAAAGCTTTTCCTACATAGACATCTACAGAATTTATGTATTGGGTTTGCATGGCAAGGTTTTGGTAGTGGGGGGGCTACAGGGGAGGCTTCTGTGAGAAGACGCTAGAAGCTTCGCCTATGTCTGATAGAGCCAATGCCAGCCAGCTCCCAGACAGACCCACTGCTCGTTGAGGCTGAGCCCATCAGTGATGGTGGCAGTGCCTCTGTGATAACATATTTAAGAGGGATGGGGGGCAAAACTGTGCAAGAACAGCAGCTGGAGAGAGGTATGAGAACGTGTGAGAGAAACAACTCTGCAGACATCAAGGTCAGTGAAGAAGGAGGGGGAGGAGGTGCTCCAGGTGCCAGAGCAGAGATGCCCCTGCAACCTGTAGTCAAGACCATGGTGAAGCAGGCCATCCCACTGGAGGTTAACGGTGGAGCAGATATCCACACTGCAGCCCATGGAGGACTCCACTCCAGAGCAGGTGGATGTCCCGAAGGAGGCTGTGACCCCAGGGGAAGCCTGTGCTGGACCCTTGGAGAGAGAGGAGCCCATGCTGGAGCCGGTTTGCTGGCAGGACTTGTGACCCCATGGGGGACCCACACTGGAGCAGTCTGCTCCTGAAGGACTGCACCCCTTGGAAGGGACCCACGCTGGAGCAGTTCACGAAGAACTGTAGCCTGTGGGAAGGACCCACGTTGGAGAAGTTCATGGAGGACTGTCTCCCATGGGAGGGACCCCACGCTGGAGCAGGGGAAGAGTGTGAGGAGTCCTCCCCTTGAGGAGAATGGAGCGGCAGAGACAACATGTGATGAACAGACTGCAACCCCCATGCCCCGTCCCCCTGTGCCACGGGTGAGGAGGTAAATAAACTGGGAGTAAAGTTAAGCCTGGGAAGAAGGTAGTGATCTCTCCCTGTCCTTATCTCAACCCACGAGCCTTTTGTTACATTTTCTCTCCCCCGTCCAGCTGAGGAGGGGAGTGATAGAGCAGCTTTGGTGGGTACCTGGCATCCAGCCAGGGTCAACCCACCACAATTCATTACTTGCATTTCATTGTGAGAACAAAAAAAAGTACAGTACTAATAAGATCTATGGAGAATCACTGCAATGTTGTAAGTATCTGTGCTGGACATTTGCAATGCCCAAGAATCATTGTTGTTGTCCCTGACTTGCAAAATGCAGACTCCGGTTTCTTGTTATGAATTCAAAACCTACTTTAAAAAAATACCTTTCCATGTATTTTAACTTCTGCTTTCCAAAAAACAAATATTCAATTGTCTGGGGATTTTTACTTACCTTCTGTGATACAAAAAAGAAAAAAAAGAGCCCTGAGGGAACTACTATACTACTGTCATCAGGAAAAGGGTGACCAAGGTACTTCAGATACATTAGTGTTAACTTCTGACTTAGAGTACTGCCATTACTAACAAGAAAATGATATGTCAACTAAGATGAGAAATATGTGGCAATACGTGGAGATGCTCTGAAAAAAAGAAAGATAAAAAAGCTCTGAATAAATACGTAGAATATTATATTTTAGTGAATTGAGAATTTTGGCAAAGAGGCAGCATAGAACGATCTAACAGAAATTGTAAATTATATTATTAATCTATAAATTATATAATCTACGTCAGCATTATAGTATAACGAATAATAAGCTAGTAATGAATTCTTTTGCAATTTTTTGAATAATGCTTGCTATCTAGAATTAGAAAATGCCTTTCATTTAATTTATTTACAAATAGACCAAAATGCTTTGAAACCATCCAAGCAAAACAGCTAATTGCCCTGATTTCTAAATGGCTCTTATCCCTTTTAAAATAGCATGAAAACTGCAGAAAGTAAGAGGACATCTACATTCATTTCTGACAGAGAAAAGTCAACACTAAAAGCATCTGGAAATTGTGATTCAGCTTTTGTTGCTGCTTTTTCTCTGGACCACACAGAAAGAAAACTGCAATAACCTTAACATGTCTATTGTCTTTTTTTTCCCGTTTTTTTTTGGCATGTTGAAAAGAATCAGAATCAAGCCTTCTCCCTGCCCGCACATCAGCCTGCTTCTTCAGCTACAGAAAAATACAACAGGTGGCCTTCTTCCTGTCCTCCAGAATATTGGTGTAATAATATATGTGAAAAGCACAAAATATCTTGCAATTGCAAAGCAAAAAAAAAAGCATGGCTATACCTGACTTTCACAACAGGGAAAGTCTCTACTTGCCGTCCATCTCTTGAATTTGCTTCTGCTAGCAATTACTTTTCTTGTCGGATTTGTTTGTTTGGGTGGGTGGGTGGTTGGTTGGTTGGGTTTTTTTGTTTAAATGTTTGTTACTTGCTATTTCAAAGCTCTTGCCACTTTTGCAGTTAAAAAAACCCCAAACTTGCTTATGTCCTGACTGGATCTCAACATTTCCTATAGACAGAAGTAAAATTGTAGAACTGTGATTTACTCTTACATATGTATACATATATTTATTTATGTGTGTCTGTGTAATATGTTTCATATTTTGCTTTAATTTGGTGTTATGTTTTTATACCTGACTTTTCCTACTTCAGTGCATGATACCATTAAACTACCTGGCAAGCACCATTTCACAGTACATTTTTTTCTTTTTTTCTATATGAATTTAAGGCAATTTTTAGTAAAGAATTTAAGAAATTGTCTTTCAGAAAATAATTGAACTAGTGGCTTTGTAACATTTTTTCTCTAACTTTCTTTTCTGAATTCCAAATCTAATGCTCAAATTAAATCCATTGAACATGAATTGATGATGCGATATTGGCAGAATTTGTGGCTTCAACATCTTTAAAAGTCAATGTGAACATTGATCTGGATCTAGCAAATAATTTACATAAATTACTATGATGTAATCACTCACTACAGAAACCAGCAATTTCTATGTACTATGAAAGTTAAAACTGATATATATACATACACATACATGTGCGTATACATGTACATGCTTATCTATGCATATGTACATACATACATATACACAAAGAGAGAATGAGAGCGTGATACATTTTTTACCTTTCCAGAGCTCTAATTTCCCCACATTCAGGACACATAGTAGTGCTTACATTTTTCTTTAATCTCCAACAATAACAGAATGATTTTAAAAATTTGATTCACATCTGGTTTTTTAGTTATAGAAAAAGAATAGCATTAATTTAACCAACTACTCCAAGAACTTGGGTTTTGCACTTCAGGTGAATACAGTTCTTCTGTAACGAAGAATTTGGTACAGATTTCCTAAACTTATAAATAATCTTCCAAAATTTGTTAATCTGCTGATTTTCTTTTCTGGATACGGTCACTTGTTCTACATTGATCAATTTTGTTTTGTTTGTGCTTTAGTATTTAATTTTCGTAAGGGTTTTTTTTTCTGTGTATTTTAGCCAATATTTTTCACTTGTTCATGAGTAATAATATGGCAATTAGCTGCACTGATGGTCCAAGCATTTTCCCAGAACTGAAATAGTCTTTTTAAAACCAATAATTCAGTTAATACAATTAAAATAAACTGTTTGGAAAAGCAGTTTAATCTCCACACTATATTGCAATGTCTCCTGTGCTTAGCATACCCCCAATATCTGTTAATATAGATTAGGTGTATTTAACACTGTTGGTGGTGATGTCTTTTCTCCTTCCTTCTACCCACTCCTTCTGTGGAACTCTTACAATGAAACTTTAAACAATGGTAATATAAAGTATTTTAGAAATAACCGTTGAAAATATCTATGAATACAATTATTTTGTTCTGAGGTTAGAGAATTAGATGATTTTAATCCTCTATAATTTCAAAATTATTGGCCCAAATACCCAGCCATATATCACTTTCCCCATCAAAATAATAATTAGGATAACGTGTTCTTTATTAATCATTGTATAAGGCAGGAAAAGGAAGATAATTTTTGTTACAAGCAGTTTACAGTAAATACATTCACTGAAGTGTGTTATATATAAATGACAGCAGAATATTAAATGAGCTAGCAGTGATACCTAATGCTGAAAATGGTAGTTTGAGAAGTAACAGTGATAACTTGGTGGGGAAGAAGATTCTTGTAACTGTACATTTCAATTTTTACAAGGAGCCAAGGGAAAAATTATCAATACCGTCTTTCAAACAGCTTCACAAATCAAGTAAATTATGTTTCCACAATACAGATATAAGAATGAGAAATCTGAGTTAAAATGTGCATTTGCTACCAGTTCTAAGTACCAGAACAGAAAAGGCATAAAAATTCATAACCTACTCTTCAGGTTCTTGAAACAAAAGATTTTTTTAGTTTGTACTATTTTTATGGAATATTTATACAGTGCTCTATTTGGAAAATGGCCTAATTTCATTATTAATTAAATTCTTGAATCATAAAGAAGGGTTTTTATTATCCAACAAGTATGGATCCAGGCAGAGAAGAAGCCATCTTAAAACACTATCGAGACTATGAGACTCAGTAAGTAAAAGAAGATGCTTTTGGTTTGTAAAACCATAGGTTAATGTTAGATTTAAAGTCAGAAACTCAGAAGAATTAAGAGATCGTAAAGTTTCTAGTGCCTCTTCAGGGTATACAGCACTACAGCATTACGGAGCAAGAAAGAAGTACACTGACAGCCTTAGTGCATACAAATTGGCAGTTCCAGATTGATTGGGAGCGGTTCTTTCTCTCAGGACAATCGAGTCTGTCCCCATCAGAACTTTGCCAAGGAACACTTCAGTAAAGTCCTTCTGAGGTATTTGCTTTGCCTTAAGAATGAAAGTCAACAGTACACATGACACCACCAAGCTCAGCAGCACAACAAAGAAGTACTCTGTGCTGGTACAGTAACCCTCCACTGGGGTGCAGAAGAGCTGAAAAGCATCAGAGTCCCCCTATAGAATAATGCTGTACTCAGTCTAGAGTAATGAAGTACTTGGACAAATGTATTATTTTTTCAAAGTAGCCAAGTGGGTAAGTACTAGGACATTAAACAAAGTCACAAGTTCCACCATTTTATCATTACAGGTAAGCAAACCCCACTACTGTCTGGAAAATAATCTCCTGGAACTAATAATGAGGTAGACAAGGAAATTTATCTATTTAAGTAAATGAAGTCAAGTTACATGAGTGGTGTGCTGTACTGTCATGTGCCTCATGAAGATCAACAAGGAGAAGTGCAAAGTCCTGCACCTGGGGAGGAACAATCCCAGGCATCAATATATGCCTGGGGCCACCCGACTGGAAAGCACTTTTGCAGAAAAGGACCTGGGGTTCCTGGTGGACACCATGTTGAACATTGGCCAGCAATGTGCACTTGCTGCAAAGAAGGCTAATGGTACCCTCAGCTGCACTAGTCAAAGCACTGCCAGCAGGTCAAGGGAGGAGATCGTTCCACTCTACTCAGGACTGTTGAGGCCACACCTGGAGTCCTGTGTCCAGTTCTGGACACCCCAGTACAAGAAAGACATGGACATGCTGGACAGAGTCCAAAAAAGGGCCACAGAGATGATTAAGGGACTGGAACATCTGTCATGTGTGGAAAGGCTGAGAGATCTGGGGCCGTTCAGCCTGGAGAAGAGAAGGTTCAGGGGGGATCTCATCAATGTATATAAATACCTGAAGAGAGGGTGCAAAGAGAACAGAGCCAGGCTCTTTTCAGTGGTGCCCAGTGACAGGACCAGAGCCAATGGGCACAAACTGAAACACAGCAGGTTCCATATGAATATCAGGAAACACTTTTTCACTGTGGTGAAAAGTGATCTAGTCTTGCTTGATCAAGATCTAAATTTAAATCTCTAATTTAAAACAACATTTTATTTATCTAATAACTTGCTTCTCCTAAACTATATACCTCAGATCCTTATACGGTGGAAAACATCAGATGTATTTGAAGGTTTCTCTATGGGATCCTACCCACTATGCAAGCTTAGTTGGACTCAGTGTCGCTGGGAGCATTCAGAGGTGTCCATCTCTTTCTGTTTACTCCAAAAANACAATCCCAGGCATCAATATATGCCTGGGGCCACCCGACTGGAAAGCACTTTTGCAGAAAAGGACCTGGGGTTCCTGGTGGACACCATGTTGAACATTGGCCAGCAATGTGCACTTGCTGCAAAGAAGGCTAATGGTACCCTCAGCTGCACTAGTCAAAGCACTGCCAGCAGGTCAAGGGAGGAGATCGTTCCACTCTACTCAGGACTGTTGAGGCCACACCTGGAGTCCTGTGTCCAGTTCTGGACACCCCAGTACAAGAAAGACATGGACATGCTGGACAGAGTCCAAAAAAGGGCCACAGAGATGATTAAGGGACTGGAACATCTGTCATGTGTGGAAAGGCTGAGAGATCTGGGGCCGTTCAGCCTGGAGAAGAGAAGGTTCAGGGGGGATCTCATCAATGTATATAAATACCTGAAGAGAGGGTGCAAAGAGAACAGAGCCAGGCTCTTTTCAGTGGTGCCCAGTGACAGGACCAGAGCCAATGGGCACAAACTGAAACACAGCAGGTTCCATATGAATATCAGGAAACACTTTTTCACTGTGGTGAAAAGTGATCTAGTCTTGCTTGATCAAGATCTAAATTTAAATCTCTAATTTAAAACAACATTTTATTTATCTAATAACTTGCTTCTCCTAAACTATATACCTCAGATCCTTATACGGTGGAAAACATCAGATGTATTTGAAGGTTTCTCTATGGGATCCTACCCACTATGCAAGCTTAGTTGGACTCAGTGTCGCTGGGAGCATTCAGAGGTGTCCATCTCTTTCTGTTTACTCCAAAAAAAGACCTAGATACTTTCCTTGGAATGTCTGCTTCACTATATTCCAAAAACATGTATTGATGCTTAAGTTAAGCAGGGTTGAAGACAACTATAAAAATCAACCAGTTTTTATACAAGACCTTTTGAATTTAAAATGTGTATATACAAAGAATTTAGGTCTGTCACCAAGAGAAGAAAATGAAACAACATAAATTTTTGTTATCAACAACTGGACTGGGAAAAAAGCAGGAGCTGGTTACCACAGTAAGCTCTAGTACTCTTTACAGCACTGTATGGAACTGGATAAAATATTCTCAACAGAGAAGCCTTTCTTTTGAGAACAGAGTTATAGAAACATAGACATATTTCAGAAGAACCTGTTTAACTTTTTCTAAATCAGCAGAGAACAATATCCATTAGCTTCCTTTGCCAATGGATTTTTCTAGTCAATACCTACTAATGTTAAATTTTACATAATATTATTGTTACTATTATGCATTTAGTGTTTTTCCCTAGAAATAAAACATTCATATGAACTAACAAAAATTATAATCCTTTTTTTGGAAATTTTTTTTTTCCTGCAGGAAATGCTTTCTGGGTGCTTCTCAACACTGGATTAAAATGTCAGCATTTTCTATGTAGTAAAAGTTACCTTTTTACTCTATGTGGCACACAGTCCCTCCTGTCAATACCGGCAAGTCATAATTTGTCTGTCAATAGCAAAAAAGAAGGGGTGACCAATACAGCTGTAATAAACATTAATATCACATTTTGTACATCAATTTCAGTCTGCCTGAAAAAGAGAGTTCATATTCTTAGAGGAATAAAAGGCTTAAATATTCTATTCTGATAAAATTGAAAGCAAGACAAAATGTGGATTATCCTGAAATGCTAATGTAATGTATGTACATCTAATAAAGTCACATATTTTAATATTCATATTACAGCATTAGCAAATTGTGAAACACAGAATTTTCTGGTATCTTTTTATGCATAACGAATTTACAGTCAGGTTGAAGTTTTTACTTTAGCTTTAGTTAATTTTTTACTAAAAAAAATATATATGGGTAACATGGTACCATTGCGCTACATGATGAAGAAATACTTCTTCTATAAGGACACAAAGCACAAATGCCCTATGTATGAACGGTATTATTAATGAATGCAAATTATCAAGGAAATGTCTGACTGTCTTAAGTTAGAGGGGATTAAATTAATGGGATGCAACAGAACAGGCTAAAAGTATTCTGAAGATCTGTCAGTGTACTGAAAATCTAATTTTTATTCGTATATTTCAAGACTAATATTCTGCTCAGCATTTAAGCACAATGAAGGTTATTTCCAACATGCAGGAAACTTATCTGGAAAAAATACCAGAATTACTATGATACCAACTGTTCTGCTTACTTTTAATTTGAAGATGTACACAGTTTCATTTCAAAAGCAAAAAAAAAAAAGAAAAAATGTAGATAGGGGAAACACTTTCTAAGAATCCTGAAAAAACTCACTTGAATTTGTAAAGTCTAAGTTTTTTGTTTTATTCCCTTACTTTTCTTCTTTGAATAAACAAAACACTTCATGGTCCTTAGGTAATCAGTAGCGAGGCAGGTTCATGTGCCATAACATAACTGTTATCTTAATGACTTCTGCAAAGCCCAGATGGAAAACATCTGGAAACACACAAATTTGATTAAATGCTGATATTTGAAAATTCTGGGCTTCAAAGTTCAAATGATTTTTGGCAATTTTAATAAAAATTAAACAAAGTTTTTTCTTTGTATACATATCCATCTGGAGCTAATTATGCTAATTGCTATCAGTTGCCTGGCAAATTTACAAACTTTACATTTTTCTTTTTTTTTAAGGTCAGAGAGGTAAAATACAAGTGAGAAATGTCTATTGGTATAAAGAGTTGTTATTCTGTAGAGCAGTTACTAAGTTGACTTTGGCAACTAAGTTTATTTCATGATTTTAGTACTAACTTAGCTTAAAAATTTTATATAGAGACATACACAGTTGTATAAGATGAATCAAAACTTTTTTTTCCCTTCTTTTTTCTCCCCCCCCCACCTTCTTTCTGGGGCTGCTTTACTGCTCGTGTAATACGAGTTTAGTGTGTGTGACATTTTCAGCACCTAAGCTGGAAAGGTTATTTGTCTTCTGCACATGCTTGTAAAAGCAGAAGCCAGCAGGGCTATTAAGATTAGAATATTTTTATATCATGGGTTACTTGTTAATCAGGTATTTGAAATTTAGGTATATGGTTGCATGGACTTCTGAGTAAAAATGGCAAAAGTTGGTCCCATACAAATGACACTTTTCCTCCACTGTTAAGATAGTTGTTTAAAAGAAGTGGTTTGTCTTTACCTCTGAAGCAATCATTCTTTGACCTTTGACCAGGTAAGGAGTTGAGGCTCCTAGGTTAGATTACATCCCTATTTTTTTGCAGTGCTAAATCTGGGTGTGATAAATCCTACCCCTATGTAAAACAGCTGATTTAATTCTATGAAGCAAATTCCTGAATGAAAATAAATACTGTTACTGCCAGGTAGACATTAGTCATATACTCAGACATCTTCTTAACATACTATGCTAAGTGAAAAGGCCTGTTTAAAGCAAAGCAAAGTGTGGTTTTCAAGGCTTACAATTTTACCATAGTACTCATTATAATTATTCCCATAGAACTTTCATTGACTTAATAGATAATATTATCTCTGAACAAGAGGAGGCTACAAGATTTGGGACTTACTTTAATTGCACATACTGTTTTCTAATCAATATCTGCTAGTAAAGCTATGATGTATTTACAATATTTTTACAATTAATCACATTCTTTGTTTGATAGTTCTATTTCTTCTGTTTGACAGTCAACATATTACCTATCACAGAAAAGGACAATTTTTCTGTAATATAAAACAGCAGGCTATAATTAATGACAAATATGCTGTTCAAGAGGGAAAGCACTGACTACAGTAGATTCCATTATTTTAAGTGTCATTTTCATGGTGACAGTTTCGCAGCTTTGAACTTTTTTTACTTCATTTTTATTCCATTCATGAAATATTTTCAGCGTACTACGGTTTTCTCTTGAAGCACACAATATACTAAGAAGCTGTCAGGATGCTGTATATTTAGTCTCCATGTTCCAACTGCTGTTTCCAAAATTACTCCGGTAAGCCACAGCATCCCAAAACCATTGTTATATTGAATAGACCAGTCTGTCTGTCTTCCTGGGGAGAAGCCACTTCCAGGAATTACAGACTCTCAGAGATTACCTGTTGTATTAATCAAATGTAAGTATATAATCCACATAAAGATGCTGCTCTAGAAATCCACTGTAGAGCTCTACCCTATCTCCATAAGAACTTATACAATGCACCTTTGTTTTATAAGCAGGATGTGATTGTTAGAAATCAGAGGCCTAACTGATATATGGTTAACCTGGTCAAGAAACCATGAAGAACTACTTAGATCTGCTAAAAGGGGAAGAAACTGGGTGAAAGGTAATTCCGGCAGGGGGAGATTGCGACCACCAACTCACGGACCACCTACCCCAATTACACCACCGACTCAAATGAAGAGGCCAAGAAACAATGACTGGGCATGCGCACTAATTTACATGCTAGGTGAAGAAAGCTTAGCCAATCACTTAATAGGAAGATATTGCATATGTATTAGAAAGTTGAATATGTAAACTTTTGTGTATAAATAAACCTAGATTTGTGTAAACCGGTATGCACGTTAGGCGGAATGATCCCCCGTGCATCCAGCACCGTAATAAAGAGAATGCCTGCTTCTTAATGCTACATTGTCAAGAAGTTTATTCCCAATTTTGGTGACATACCTGGCTACATTAGTGTGAGTGTTGCTTTATTTCTCTAAGCCTCTCTTCTTGGAAATGTCTGGGGGTTGTTGATTTCCATTACTGCCTTGTTTCTTTACTTTTTTTCTGAAAGGGCCAGCATGACTGTGATGTCTGACTTCTTCAGAGGAGCTGTAGCTGAGAATCTTGAGTAAAAAATATTTAGCTCTAGTTCAGAATGAAGCATGTAATTAACGTCACTATGTGCAATCTTAAGCATCTTCCCATGCCTTTAGTGGTTTCTGAGACATCTGTTTTCTAGGAAAGTAACACTAGGACGCCACATACAGACAGCAGAGCAAGAAAGACATGGCCCATAAAACTCCCTCAAAAAGGGATGGGAAGAGGTACTTTGGCGGTAAGACCATGCTGAGCTCTGTATTGTTTTAGCTGCATTGCTTTCAGTATCTGTGTTAAATTCATGTCTACGTTAGTTGCAGTTATGTTGTGGTTTAGCCCCTGTCAGCAACCAAGCGCCACACAGCCGCTCACTCACCCTCCCCCAGCCGGTGGGATGGGGTGGAGAATCGGAAGGGCAAAAGTAACAAAACTGGTGGGTTGAGATAAGACAGGCTTAATAATGGAAATAAAATAATAATAATAATAATAATAATAATAATAAAAATAATATTATTATTATTGTTGTAATGAAAAGGAGAAACAAAAACCAGGGAAAAAAAAACAAGTGACGCAACCGCTCACCACCCACTGACCGATGCCCAACCAGTCCCCGAGCAGCAATTGCTGCCCTCTGGCCAGCTTCCCCCAGTTTATATACTGACCATGATGTCATATGGTATGGAATATCCCTTTGGTCAGCTTGGATCAACTATCTTGGCTGTGCCCCCTCCGAGCTTCTTATACACCTGGCAGAGCACGGAAAGCTGAAAAAGTCCTTGACTTAGTGTCAGCACTACTTAGCCACAACTAAAACATCAGTGTGTTATCAGCATTCTTCTCATGCTAAATCCAAAACACAGCACTATGCCAGCTACTAGGAAGAAAATTAACTCTATCCCAGCCAAAACCAAGACAAATTATTACAGTGCAACTATAATCTTAAACTACTGTTTAACTACATCTTGAGCTATTGAAATTTTCACAAATACTTTCATCCATCTTTTCCCAATTTGGGGACAGCCCTACAGTAAGGCTTATGTTTTAGTTCATGGTGCTTGACTGTGGCTTGGGCAAGTATACCTCTTGCACCATCTTAAGAGTTGTGCTCCTAACTGTTGAACACATCACCATGAATGTCTAACTCTGTCAACATTCTCTATGGGAAACTGATGGCCTAGACTCAGAGCTCATGGTTCTGCCAAAAGACAGATGGTAAGATTCACCTCATCTTAATGTAGATGTCTCAGATAGGTCAGGTGAATCATACTGTCGTGGTTTAGCCCCACTCGGCAACTAAGCACC
>VYZW01062782.1:9748-29201 GCA_013401315.1 Balaeniceps rex
CCAAAGGGCTATTCCATACCATATGACGTCATGCTCAGTATATAAACCGAGGGGAGTTAGCCGGGGGGCAGCGATCGCTGCTCGGGGACTGGCTGGGTGTCGGTCGGCGGGTGGTGAGCGGTTGCATCACTTGTTTTCTTTTCCCTGGGTTTTGTTTGTCTCTCTCGTTCTCCTTTTCATTACAATTATTATTGTTATTATTATTATTATTACTATTATTATTATTATTTTATTTCAATTATTAAACTGTTCTTATCTCAACCCGTGGGTTTTCTTACTCTTGCCCTTCCGATTCTCTCCCCCATCCCACCGGGGAGGGGGAGGGTGAGCGAGCGGCTGCGTGGTGCTTAGTTGCCGACTGGGGCTAAACCACGACAGGAAGAGTCAGTAAGAAATAAATAAGGAGAAAAATACACGGTTCTCCTAAACCATGTCTATTCCTGTTTTGTAATGGTTTCAGCATGGTTCTGCTAACTACTAGAGACAAAACCATATTGTGCTAAACCATTTTTTCCAAACAATTTTCAAATATAAATCACCACTCATCAGAGACATAACTAATAGGCATACAGTACAGGAATAATCAAGCTGAAGACTTGTCTTCTCACTGATTTCACATGTTAAGATGGAATGTAAAATGTTAGTAAAAGCATTAGTCATTTATTTGGATCTTTAAGTCATATGCCTGCTGATATCATACAAATCTTGAACAGATGATAGCCATATTAGAACACACGTTTTCCCCACAAAAATAAATTTGAAACAGAATAAATCCAGAGCAAGTATCCTTAAATACTATTGTCTGTCCTCCTATAACCACTGCTATCAATAAAAATTCAAGACCGCAAAATCTTAAAGACATGTTAAAATCTGTTCCTTCATAGCAGTGGGTTTAATTCTTCATCAAGTTGCACATAAAACACTGAGATAAATGTCATGTTTCTCTGGCAGGAACATACCAGGACACGTGACCTTGAGAAAAAAAAATACATTTACAGTGAAACAAAATTATTTTACTCTAATCTCTCCTACACCCATGCCTCAAACTCAGTCTATAAAACTATACTCTTTCTCAGAAAGGAGTTTAGTAGGTCCTTAGCTTCTTTATTAAAGCTGTCAGCAAGGGTGCCAGATAAGATCTAATTCTGTCTTCAGTTGTGCCAGGGGCAGTTATAGAATTGATCTTCTGAAAAGGGACTTTCAAAACTGCCTAGGGCACAGAAAAGCACATGCCCCTGTAAAATTTACAGTTGTTATTATTCCCTCAAATGTACTGCCTCATAGTATCCTTTAAACTTTTGTTTTTCCTTAACTTTCATTCCCAAATAGAAACCAAGCTGTTATAAAATGGAGAACTCCACCAGGAGCTCTTGGTGACAGTAATTCTTCAATGGTGCATATATGTATGTACATACATATATATATATGTGCACACATCTATTTATAAATGCATAGATATGTGTGTATATTCTTGCATTTCAGGGGATCTGCAGTATTGAAGGTACATTTCTACAACCTTACTGTACCTGTATCAGAGGTAGAACTTCCAGGCGTTCCCCCAGCTCCTTTCCCCCATCCCTGAACTTCATCCATGCTCTCCCTGCTCCTTCTCTCAGACGTGGCTCCCACTTCATGGTGTGAATCTGCAGCTCACTACCTACTTCAAAGGCATCTTGGTCCCGGTGCCAGCCACAGGGGGGAGGAAGGTCCTAGCAACTCAAGGGGACCGGGATATAAAAGAAGGGGACGCATAAAAGACCCCGGCCGCTCTCAGCCCGGCAGCTCTCCAGCTCACTGAGCTACCACTACGGCATCTCATGGGGACGCATCGCGTTGCTATGGAGACTCAAACATTCCATGCCAGAACGCCATGGCTGCCGGCACGCGGATTTTATAGCTCGGTGTAACTAGGCGCGCGGTGCAGGGAGCTCTCACTGAGTGCTGCTCGCGGTGGCAGAGAAGAGAGACACGTAAACTCAGACGTCTGCCAGCCCAACGTGATGTGTATAACGTGCTTAGCAGTGCTGTCTGCACAGGCAATCCTTTGGGTACATGCATATACCTTCAAAGAACCTGCACGCACATGTTACAACACTAGAGCAGACCTGTGCATGTATTCACATTTGATTAATTCCTGGAGTAGCCTCTAGATGAAGATGAGGAGGGAGCAAAGACTGCTAACTGGTCCTCCATCTTTACAGAAAAATTCCATGGAACTCTGAAAAACACAGAAACATCTCCTTTTTAGCAAAAGTTAAACATTAACCTGCATATGTTACAAAAATGATTCAGCATAAAGAACCATTTCCCACACTGATACAACGATCACCTCTTGCTCTGTAACAACATCCAAACCCGTGACTGTGAAGCAGATCTGAGATACACATACAGCAACCAGCTCAGAAGGCAGAGGACTAAGTGGAGCAGACTGAGCTGCTCCTGGGACTTCTGCACTGAAGGCTTTCCCTTGGCCGCTTGCAAACAGATGACAACCGATCACGTTCCACCCAGCAACAACTTCAGCAAGGCTATTTCCCTAAAAAAATTTTCAGAGTCACCGATCCAACAAAACAGGCTCAGTGATAAACAGACCACACACGCCCCAACCTTCCATGTCACACTGAATTGAGACTCCCCTAGCTCGGAAGAGGCAGGGCCGGCTCTACCCACGTGACCTAGACCAGTGGTGGGGTAACGTGCAGGGCAAGGGAGGGAAAATAAGCCTTATGTCTGCCGTTGGAGGTAGTGTGTAGTGTCATTTCCGGGGAAGCTTGTAACGACCTCAAGCAACAGGAATATCCGGTTCAAGGTTGGGGAGGCTCAGTCGGTATTGTGTAGTTTGTGGTGAGGATGGCATTGTGGTCTTCCTCTTTTCAGGGTCTTGGTTCGGTTGAGGAGGATGAGGAACGGGAATTGACTCTCACATCTATCCAGCGTCCGTCGGAAACGCAGGTACATCTCTCCCCATACCGCTTGTCGTGCTATTTTCTCGTTCTGCTGAGTTTGTACGGGGCTCTGTGTGCTCCTTCCTTCCTCCGGCGGGGGGTGGGGGTGTGCGTGTGTGTAGGGGTGTCTTCGGCCGCATGCGCCAGTGGCGTGGGTTTCCGTTGTTTGACCGAACCTTAGGTGGAAGCACGTGTGACTCCGACCGCTGGGGCATTCTACGTTGCCAGTGCCTGCACCTGCAGGGGCTCGTGCTGGTTTCAGCTCTCCGAGTTCTCGGGGAAGGGCTTTTGAATATTAGTTTACAGAATCAATTTACAGAGAGCCGGATCCGTTTTGGGCTCGTACACGTGTACTTTTTTGTGCTGTGTGGTGTAAAATATAAAATGAAACCACTGAAGAGGTGCAAAGATGTGAGTCTGAGAAGCGATTAAACTTTTTTTTTTTTCTTAAATAATCTCTGAGTCTGGTGCATTGGGGTGGGGGTGTAAACAGGCATGCATAAGTGCATGCTTATCCTGGATCTGTTTAGCTATTATGGATGTGTCAGAAAGGACTTGTGTAGTAACGCTATAGGTAATATTGGAATTTGCCACCAGCCCACTGTCACAGGCAAAACAGTCTCAACTTGGGGAATTTTATTTCATTTAATTTATTGCCAACTAATACAAACTCAATTAGCAATTTGGGTATTGAGGGGAAAAAACCCCCACAATTAAACAAACAGGGAAACACCTTCTCCCCCCCCCTTCTCCAGGTTCAACTTCAATCAAACGCCTCCCTGCTTCCTAGTCTCAACTTCCCTTGTTTTTGCTGGATTATGATCTGGTGACAGGTGGCACAAGGGAGGTTGGGGTCATCTGCATAATGGTTTCTTTCTGCAGCTCCTTGCTGCTTACTCATTTTCTTTCACCACTCCTTGCTTCTTACTCGTTTTCCTCTGCTCTAGCGTGGGTTCCTCTATGGGTTGCAGGCCTATTGACAGTGTGCCTGCTTAGGCATGGCTTAACCACAGGATGCAGTCCCTTTGGGGCATAGCTGCTCTGGTGTGGAGTAATTCCTTTCAAGATTGCATCTCCAGCTGGTACCTACATTGTCTCCTTCCATTTCTCCTGCCACTAGCAGCTGCCACTCTTTCTTAAATATGTTTGAGCAGAGGCACCAGATGTGCCAAGTTTTGGCGTGCAATGGATTGTTTACATCATTTTCAGAGCTGGCTGGAACCGGCTATGACTGGCACATAGCAGTACATGGCCTCTTCCTGCACAGGTCACCCCTGCAGCCCCCTGCTACCAAAACCCTTTACTTTATGCCCAATACATTCCACCCTTTACCTCTGTGAAACACATATTTAAGAACTGTTTGAACATACATCCATTATAAACTCTTTCAACATCATCACAATCTTAATATACATACATTATAGACTCTACATACACTACATGCAGCAAATTACTGCTGCTTTCAGCAAATTACTTGGGTTACCAAGGGAATGACAACTGGGTCTATCTGAGTACATGCAACAACATTGGGGTCAGTAGAGAGTGCTGTAGTTGGTTCCCTCATGTGCAAACCACGCTTCTTCCTATTCCAAAAACCCAAAGCTTTCCTGTCCCATCTGTCCATCTGCAGTGGTTAAGAAAGTCAATCCTGAGGATGGTATGGGGTACCAATCCTGTCTATTCAAACTGAGGCTCCCTTCCACTAGAGCTAGGCATGTCTCTCTTCCAGTTCCATGAATCACTGCTACACAATGAGGGCAATAAGGTGCACTCAGTGCCAGTATCCACTAGGGCACCATATTCTTGAGGCAAAGGGGTGCTTGGCCACCCTTCCTAGATAGTCCAATAAATTCAGTTATCCCCATCCCCTGCCAGGCAAGCACACCCCCCCCCAATGCAGTAAATTCAAATCAGTTGTCAGAACAGTATGTGGTCCAGAGATGGGAGTAGGAGAAGGCAATGGTTTAACTGAACTCTGACCTCTCCCCTGTTCTTGCAATTCCTTAGCTTGCAGTGCTAGATCTCTAAAGGGCCTTCCATCCTGCTCTGTCATATCCTCTTCCTTTTCTTTTGACAACATCCGTAAGTCCCAGCATATAGGAGGGGGGTATGCAGAATTCCCATTCTTTCCTGATGTTTTTCCTGAGGTTAACCATACTACCAGATCCTCAGTATTATCCTTGGCCATGCTGCTAATCTTGCACTGTTCTTCTGGCATGCTCCCTCAAGTATGGTTGTTGTGGTTTAACCCCAGTCGGCAACTAAGCACCACACAGCCGCTCACTCACCCTCCCCCCTGCAGTGGGATGGGGAGAGAATCGGGGGGGGGGGAAGGGAAGTAAAACCCATGGGTTGAGATAAAGGCAGTTTAATAGGACAGCAGAGGAAGAGAAAGTAATAATAATGATGATGATAAAAGAATATACAAAACAAGTGATGCACAATGCCATTGCTCACCACCCGCCGACCGATGCCCAGCCAGTCCCCAAGCAGCAATCACTGACCCCTGGCCAACTCCCCCCAGTTTATATACTGAGCATGACGTCATATGGTATGGAATAGCCCTTTGGTCAGTTTGGGTCAGCTGTCCTGGCTGTGCCCCCTCCCAGCTTCTTGTGCCCCTGGCAGAGCATGGGAAGCTGAAAAAGAAAGTCAGTCCTTGACTTAGTGTAAGCACTACTTGGCAACAACTAAAACATCAGTGTGTTATCAGCATTCTTCTCATCCTAAATCCAAAACACAGCACTATGCCAGCTACTAGGAAGAAAATTAACTCTATCCCAGCTGAAACCAGGACAATGGTACATATAGGTTACTCCTTGATCAACAAGGCATCCCATCAGGTTGTCATGCGATACCAGAGGGGTGTTAGTAACTGTGTCTAGCCATCAGAGCTTTTGAGCCATGGTGTCAGTGATGACCACCTTTTCAGGGTCCCTCCCTTCTCACTTGTGAATACACTCCAGCAGCCCAAGCAACTGCAATTGATTACTCCCTTCTTCCCAGGCCCTCCATGGGGTTATTTCATTTGCAAAATCGGGCCACTGCTCAGCATATCCCCCCATCAGCCGATCTCAAAGCCCTCCTCCTTTGCACAGGGCTATGTTTGCAAGTGGCATGGGCCCCAAACTCCCCAGAGCTCTGCTCGCTTGAGCTATTGGCTGTATCCCAGCAGCTCTGGTTTCTCAGCACCATCATAGCCAGCCACTGCAGGGGCATCTCCCTGGGGTGGCAGCTGTAGGTGTCCTGCATTTCTATAATTTCACTCTGAGTAAAGGACTGCTGAGTGCTCACACTCTGGGGGGCAATGCTCCCATTTCCATAGGTCTGCTTAAACACTGTAACTTTCAAAGTCACTCCAATTATTCCAATCCCAGGCCGTGCCAGGTCTGAGTGTTGCCTGTATTCTCCACCAATACTTTCATAGGCAAAACAGTCTCGACTCAGGGAATTTTACTTCATATAATTTATTGCCAATTGATGCAAACTTAATTACTGATTCAGTATTGAAGGAAGAAAACATAAACCATTAAACACTTAAGGAAACACTTTTCCTCTCCCTTCCCGAGACTCAGCTTCGGTCAAACACCTTTCCTCCCTTCTTCTAAGTCTCAGCTTCCCTTGCTTTTGTCAGGTTACCCTCAGTCCCTAACAATTCCTTCGATGCAGTGACAGGTGGCACAGAAGGTTGGGGTTGTTGTGTAATAGTTTCTTTCTACTGTTCCTTGCTTCTTACTTTGGGTTCTTCCACAGTCCCTTTGGGAATGTGCCTGCTCTGGCATGGAGCACCTCCTTCCAAGGGTGCATCTCCAGCCATGTCCCCAGCAATGCCTTTTTCCATGTGTCCCATCCATTTTTCTTCCTCCAGCAGCTGCTGCTGCTCATCTCTTAAATATGCTTGAGTAGAGATGCCATGTGCTTCTCTGACTAGCTGAAGTTTTGGCATGCGATGGGTTGTTTACATCAGTTTCAGAGCTGGCTGGAACTGGCTGTGACTGGCACAAGGCAGTTCATGGCCTCCTCCTATATAGGTCACCCCTGCAACCCACTGCTACTGAAACCCTGCAATTTATACCTAATACACACACAGTAACAGTTGAGCATTTTACAAGAGCTGGAGTGTAGGAGTTACTCAAGCATTCTCATGATTGAAAAATAAACACTGATACGGTGCATTTCTCTGTAGGTGAGAAATCTTCTCTAAATAACTAAATTATAGTCATAGAACAAACTAGGTTGGAAGGGATGTTTGGAGGTCTCAAGTCCAACCCCCTGCTCAAAGCAGGTTGCTCAGGGCCTTGTTCAGCTGAGTTCTGAATATCTCCACAGATAGAGTTTTCACAACTTCTCTGGGCCCCTGTTCCAGGGTTTGACCACCCTCCTGGAAAAAAACTGGAATTGCCCTTGTTGCAGCTTGTGTCCATTGCCTCTCATCCTGTTCCTGTGCACCTCTGAGAAGAGTCTGACTCCATCTTCTCCACATTGTCCTATTAAATAGTTGTTGACAACAATAAGATTCCTCTTGAGTCTTCTCTTGTGAAGGCTGAACAAACCCAGCTCTCTCAGCCTCTCCTCATATGTCACATGCTCCAGGCCGTGACCATTTTAGTAGGCCTCTGCTGGACCTGCTCCAGTATGTCCATGTCTGTATAGTACTGGGGAACCCAGAAGTAGACACAGCACTTCATGTGTGGTCTCACAACTGCCAAACAGAGGGGAAGGATCCCTTTCCTGGAACTGCTGGCTACACTCTTGCTAATACAGCCCAGGATGCAGTTGGCCTTCCATGCTGTAAGGGCACACTGCTGCCTCATGTTCAACTTGTTGTCCACCAGGACCCCCAGGTCCTTTTCTGCAGAGCTGCTTCATAGCCAGTCAGCTTCCAGCCTGTACTGTTGCATGACCAGATGCAGGACTTGGCGTTTGCCCTAGTTGAACTTCATGGGGTCCCTTCTCAGCTCATTTCTTCAGCCTATCCAGGTCCCTATAATTAGTAGACTGGCCCTTCAGCATATTGCCCACTCTCCCCAATTTGGTATAATCCACAAGCTTGTTGTGTGCACTCCATCCCATTTTCTAGCTTCTTAATAAAGATGTTATACAGTATCAACCCCTGAGGGATGCCACTGGAAATCAACCAATGGTTGGACTTTATACCACTAATCACCACCTTGTGAGCCTGGCAGTCACTTGCTACAAAAGCCAGGGTCTAAATGAACACAGAGGATAGCCAATGAATGACGGGCAGGGAGAATAACCACTGAAAGAATGGATATGGAGAGTGATTGACAAATTATGGATAGGAAGAATACTGTGGGACTAATGGACAGGGAGAATGGCCAATGAATAATGAACATGAAGAATAGATTCTGACATATAGGTAGGGTAATACTTGAACAGTATGGAGAGCCTTTCAGTATAATTGCTATACCTGCAGATGTGTCTAGAGCCTTTTCTTACCCCTATACCTTTTGCCAGCACTACGTACTGTTTAAATATTTTTAATTTAATTTAAAACTGGTGAAAGACCACGCGACTTCTGTGTATTGCAGAACTGGAATGCAAATCTCACAACTCTCTCCCCTCAGTGTGGCTCAGTTAAGTTCAGTAGAGTCAGGTGAGACAATTCTCTCTAGTCATTTCTTGGTCTTTTTGGCTAAAGTTGTTGGTTAGGAAACTAGCCATGGCCCAGGCAGAGTTTTTAAATTAATATTGGCCCAGACAAGGGTTGCTCTCTAATTTGACAGAGAGTCCTCTCCAAACAGCTGATAGATAGGAATTACTTGCTGCTGCTGCTACTCTAAGATTAGATCCAAATTTATTATATAGAGGAGAACAGTTCTCTATCCCTTTACTATGTTTGTCTTGGCTACAACTGTGCGAAACACTGTACGTTTGTCACAGCTACAAGTTTTGGGGTATATTTGTACAATAGTCAAATGTATGAATACAGCATGTGACAAAATGTTGAACTTGTCTCAAATCAACTTGAGTGTTTTAACATGCTAGTAGTGGCTTTCCCCAGTAGATGTACAGGGAATCCTGGGACCAGAGGATATACTTCCACAAGTAGCTCCCATTCAATGGCTTCACTACTATTGATAGCCAAGCAAGTTAAACTGGAGCTAGATATGTCTACATTTGCTACAAGCACACCTCCAAGTGCGATGCAGGCAAGGGCCAAGAGCCCCAGTCTTTTTCATCTTGACAAACTCACTTATGAGCCAGACCCCTTTACAGTTTTTACTAAAATGTGGCTCTGTAGATGTCCAATACATGGGAGCAGGAAAACTTTTATACTGACTGTACCCATTTTTTATTAGGGGAAAAAAAAGGATTTTTTCTGAAAATAATATGACCTAAATTCTTTTTATGTGTTTGTATACTTCATTTTCCCAAAGCCAGAACATGATCTCTCATAATTCCCCCGTGATACATCAAAGAATACTGTAGGTTGGAAGGGACCTCTGGAGACAGATGTTGACCTGCTGGATGCACCTACTTCTAGCTGTGCCTACCCCCCTCACTGGAAGGATCAAGGAGAACACCACTTGAGCCCCATGCCTTTTGCCCTTGTCCCCAGAGCTCTGTAGACACTCTTGATACGTTCAAGGTCATCCCTTGCAGTATCACTGCTGCCCACATGGATGAGCAGCAAGAGGTAATAGTCCAAGGGCTGGACAAGCCTCAGCAGTTTCTCTGCAGCATCCTGTATTTGATCCCCCATCAAGCAACAAATCTCCTGAGACAGCATGTCTGATCAGCAGATAGGTCCCTCTATCCCCTACAGAAGGGAATCTCCAACCACTATCACCTGCTGCTTTCTCTTGGTGCTGTCATTTTGTTCAGGCTCAGCTGTCTCTGAAGCCTTCCTTAACACAGTTTGTTCCTTCTTACCTCTTACTAGGGTACTGTATGTATTCTGTAAATTCAAATCTGTGGGCAGAGAAAGAGCCTTTCTCACATTGCCAGGAGTCAGAAGCTTCCTTTTTTCCCAGTCTTGGGAGTATCCATCCAGCATTCATTTGAACATTGCCTATAGCTGTCCCTCTTTCTATATAGCTATAAATAGCATAAGTAGGTCATTAGGAAGACTGCATTGTTTATAAGAAGTTGTAATTTTTTTCCAAATTGCAAGTAGTCAATTGTTCTTTAAAAAGAGATTTGCTGTGATTCTGAAACAAAGTTGGCATGAGAGCTTTGATTAATCTGCATTGAAGTTTCCTCCAGATAAGCTCTCACAACTTACAGTGTCCTTTCTATCCCTCTACCAAAGATGGTCACCATCAATAACTTCAGAATATTGCACTGGAAGACTGAGAAGCTAATACACACATTTTGTTTCTCACTTCTGGTGGGAGGGCAGGACAGATCATAGAATCATAGAACAGCCCAGGTTGGAAGGGACCTTGAAAGATCATCTGGTCCAACCTATTGTGGGAAAGGGAGCCTAGATGAGATTATCTAGCAACCTGTCCAATTGCATCTTGAAAACCTCCAGTGATGGGGATTCTACCATGTCCCTGGGGAGGTTGTTCCAGTGATTGGTTGTTCTCACTGTAAAAAATTTCTTTCTTATATCGAGATGAAACCTCTCCCAGTGAAGAGAGAGCCTGCATCCTCTTTGTAGCCTGTAGATGGTTTAGAGAAAGAAAAAATTCTTAAATTGCTGAGTTTCTAGTGTACATCTGTAGGCAATATAAACACTGTGGTTTAAGAAATCACTTCACTCTCCTAGCTGTGAGTGACCCTCTCAATATATTGAGTAGAAGGAAAGGGATGCTTATGTTGTGCCTCAACTAATTCATAGCTTAAATTCCACTTTCACTGATAGTCCAGGCTAAGATGCTAGGACATGCATTGAGTAATTGAATTGGGTTTACATGGCAAGGTTTTTGTAGCAGGGCAGCTGCAGGAGTGGCCTCTGTGAGAAGAGACCAGGGGCTGTCCTCATGTCAGACAGAGCCGGTTCCAGCCAGCTCCAAAACGGACCCACTGCAGGTCAAGGCTGAGACAGTCAGCAAAGCTGGTGGCACCTCTGTGAAAACATATTTAAGAAAGGGAAAAAAAATACTGTGTAGCAGTTGTGAGAGAGAGGAGTGAGGAAAAAATGTGAAACAACCCTGAAGACATCAAGGTCAGAAGAAAGAAGAGGAGGAGGTGCTCCAGGCACCAGAGCAGAGATTCTTCTGCAGCCTGTGGAGAAGACCATGGTGAAGCAGGTTGTCCCCCAGCAACCCATGGAGAGGACCGCATGCCAGAGCAGGTATTCCCTGCAGCTCATGGAGAGGACCATGCTGGAGCAGATATCCACACTGCAGCCCATGGAGGACACTGCACTGGAGCAGGTGGATGTGCCCTGAAGGAAGTTGCAGCTGGTGGAGAGCCCACGCTGGAGCAGGGTCCTGGCAGGAGCTGCAGCTCGTGGGGGACCCACGTTTGAGCAGTCTTTTCCTGGAGGACTGTACCCCATGGAACAGAACCATACTGGAGAAGTTCTTGAAGAAATGCAGCCTATGGGAAGGACCCCACTCTGGAGCAGGGGAAAAGTGTGAGGAAGAAGGAGCGTCAGAGAGGAACTGTTACAAACTGACCGCAACCCCCATTCCCCATCCCCCCAGCACCTCAGCTCAGGACAGGGAGGAGGAGATAGAAGAGTCAGGAACAATGGAGTGAAGTTGAGCTTGGGAAGGGGGAGGGGAATGTGTTTTCAGTTTTGTCTTTGTTTCTCACCATCCTACTCTATTTTTAATTAGCAATAAATTAAATTAATCTTCTCCAATTCGAGTCTATTTTGCCCATGACAGTAATTGGTGAGCAATCTTCCTGTCTTTATCTCGACCCACGAGCTTTTTTTCATCTTCTTTTCTTCCCCTGTCCTGCTGAGGAGGGGGAATGAGAGAGCGGCTTGGTGGGCACCTGGCAGCCAGCCAAGGTCAACCCACCACAGTAATATTAATCCATGCTGGAAGGTAGGTAGTAACAGTTACTCTATTGTTATGATTTGACATCATAAAGCAGATGCTTTCTTCTCAGAAGTATCTTACAAGTATTCTGCTATTTTGGCTATTGTTAATTTTGCAGAATAAAGATAGCCAGAGGGGAGCAAGGAAAATCCTTTCATCTACAAAATAATTTTATGATATGCAGTCTGAAGGTTGTATTAATGGTGGCAATACTTGATCCATGATTCTGTAAATATCTTTCAATTAAGTTTAGAAAGCTTGAAGTAGAAGTGTCCTTTAAAAATCATCTAGCTGAACAGTATCATGTTTAGTCACTGTTCTGAATATAATATTGCTTTTAAGATGCCTTCCATCTCAGTGTTCTATTTGGGAGTCAAAGCCTTTTGTTTCTATATGCTTCATAAATTCTATCAGTTTTCCTGCCATAAACAGCATGTTTTGTTTTCCACACAGACCTATGGTCAAGGGATTGAATTAATCTGTCAAAAACAAAAAGAGTTTGTGAAGAGCTCTGTAGAATCCAAATGGAATCTAGCAGAAGCCCAGCAGAAACTTGGTAGTTTAGCACTGCATAATTCGGAATCCACAGATCAGGAATATGCCAAAGCACAGACTGAAGCTTCAGAACTGAGACAGAGAGAGGAAGAGTGGAGAAGAAAAGAAGAAGCACTAATACAGAGGGAAAGACAGAATCTATGGAATACAGATTCTTTTAGTAAGGAGGTATTTAATAAGGTATGACATGTATAAATGTGTATGAAAACAATTATAAGCCTTTTTTATTCCATTTATCATCTTGAGTGTTTTCTATATCTAGTATAGTGCTTATTGTAATGTGTTGAATGTTTTTCTTTCTTATTTTGCCCTATTAAAGGGGACATGTTGCATTGATATCACAAATGTGTATGACACTTCTCCTTTAATTGGAATCAGAACTTATATTTGTTCCTTATAGCAACTGTTGCCAAAAACAAGGATGAGCAATAGTTCTTCACATGAAGTTTGCTTCTGTTATGCCAAATTCTCACATTTGAAACATGCACGGTTTGCCTCCAATAATGTGAATTTTTTAATACAGATTATTTTAGCACAAACTGTCTTCATAGTAAATGCCAGTTTTGTTTTCAGCACTTAACTTGAACATGAACCGTTAATGCATCGTTTTTCATAATTCCACTGAGTTAGCTTCATCAGGGCTAGATGGTGTAGATGTTTCTCTTTGTTTATAGATCAGTAAGCTCCTACTAGTGCATAGAACTTTGAGATAGGTTATTGCTCAGAAGAAGAATATGATAAGGCATTTTTCACCCTATTATTAATTAGACGAGCTGTGTTTTGGTAAATAACCTTCTTGGGTACATTAAGTGTATACATATGTGTTTGCTAGGCTATGCTTAAAACTAGAACATTACCCTTTAAATAGTAATGAATTAAAATAATCCCATAGTTCAAAAAAGGTATACGTGGAGATTCTATGATAGTTTTTTCTCCTCTTTAGAGTTTTATTAGTCAATATAAAAGAAAAGAAGTAGAAGATGAAGATATATCTAAATCATTTATACAGAAGCATGAACAAAAGATTAGATACTTTGGTAAGTATGTTGCTTCCAACATTTTGCAGTTTAACCTCCTGTAGAATTTGTGTAGGTCTATTTCTTTTTTCATTATTATTATTTTTATTGTACAAAATGAATGCTAACAAATGAAACATCTGTCAAGGAAAGTATCCAGATTCTTGTTTCTCAGGACAGGAGATGTGGCTTCGTAACAAATAACCATTTCAAAGTAAAGGAAACTGTAAATCGCAGAAGCCTGTTGGTTCCTATGATCAATGAGAACTTGTTGAGTCAACATAGAACTGAAAAAGTTTTTCAAGTCATGAAAATTAAAATTCTAGCAACTTTTTCTGCTGTTCCATGGGAAATTATAGGGGCATTAATGGAGATGCAATTCCTGCATGTAAAAGTGCCTGGGACTGTCTGTACCTGCCTCCTATAAATAGCTGGGGTTTTGCTGTGTGTTAATCCATGAGGGGGATGAATGATAAAAGGTAAATATCTGCAAAACAGCTGTTAAGACTATGTAGAGATGGAACCGATCTTTTATTTTTAAAGATATATTTATATGAGTGATAGAAGGGTAAAACTATATATACATATCACTAATATGTATATTAGGGCAATTTACTCATATGAAGGACAATGGGGGAGGTGATCTCACTGCTTGAATTTTGAGTTCTGACTTTCAACCTGCAGCTCTTTCCATGAAGGTAGTTTCATGCTACTTACTACAATTCAGTCTTCTAGTTAACTTTCAACCACTGAGTTGGCTCTCCTGTTTTGACCTCAATGCTTGAACTCGGTTATAAAAATAGCTTTGTATTTCCTAAAACCTAGCAAACCATGTCAGAAGCATATTCATTTTAGACTATGATTATGCTTTCATTTCTATTTGTCTTACTTGCAAGCACTTAAAGAACTTTTCTGTCAAAATCACTGAATGTAAATCTCCATCCATCAACTTAGTTATACTATCAAATTCTTAAAAATAGGTATAGATACTACTTTGTTACAGTGTATGAAAACCATTTACAGTTAACCTGTTTTTAACACTGCCAGAGATACAATAAAAATAAGATCTTAACAGTAGCAGCTAACTATATTTCAGTATCTTTACAGTCCAAGCATACCTTATTGGTAATGCTCTTTCAGCACTGGGAGGTGTTTTAAAAACAACAAAAAAATTGAGTTCAGTTTTATTTGCATGCTGTTCTTCTGAGGTAACAATGAAGTATGAAGGAGATTGTAGTAGTATGTAAATTTGAATAATGTCTTCACTGCATTAAATCACTTCTCCATATTGAATGTGTTAATTCATGTTGTTGGTTTTTTTTAATCAGGTATGCTGGGCAGATGGGATGACAGTCAAAGATTTTTGTCTGACCACCCATATCTTGTATGTGAAGAAACAGCTAAATATCTCATCTTATGGTGTTTTCATCTAGAAGCTGAACAGGTACTAGGAAGACCTTTAAACTGCTTAAAAATATGCAGTTTCCCACTACAGAAAAGCAGTCCAAATTGATGAGCCATTTAATTACTATTCTCCCTGTCTTCCCATGTCCATGTTATCTTATTGAAGGAAGCCTCCAAAACACATTACTACATTAGATCTAGTCTCAGCTAATTAACAGTCCCTTTGCTTCTGTCAGCACCAGTTCTTTTCTCTTTAGGAATCAAATGCAAAGATGTTGCTGAATTTTAGATAGAGTTATACTTTTAAAGATATTTTCTGTAGTTATGTAATTTCTCTTTTCAGAAAAGAGCGCTGATGGAACAAATAGCACACCAAGCAGTTGTGATGCAGTTTATTATAGAAATGGCCAGAAATTGTAATGCGGATCCAAGAGGCTGTTTTCGTCTATTTTTCCAAAAAGCCAAAGTAAGTCAGAATTTGTATAACATTGAGAGAATACCCTTGCAAGGGATCAGTGTTCTGAAGGAGCTTTCTTCCTGACAGTTGGAGGTTAAATATGTTATTGACTGAATCAAGCTTATGGGGAAGTGTTGTTTTGTTGGCAGTTCATTCTAGGATGAATGCTTTGTGTGATTCTGATCTTGAGAATGGAAGTTCCATGGATTCTTGTTAGACCAGAGGGAAAGCAGAACATAGCATGGGAACTACAGGAATGTGGAATAGTGAACTACCACCTAAATTACAGCAGCAAACATGAATGTGTCTAAGGACTGAGTGTCCTATTTTGCTTATCATAATGCCTCTCTATGCAGTTCATGGCAGGGCCCAATTTGGAGTCAGTTTCTCTTTAGTCAGTCATAGTTAGCTCTGGAATGCTGAGAGAGGGAGAGAGAGAGAGAGAGATGTGAGAATACTGAAGCTGCGGTTTGATGCAGGTTCTATATTAAGTTATACAAGACTGAAGAATCAAGTCATACTGATCTTAATGCTGCCTTAAGGACTTAAGTTGACACCCACTTTGATTCATGCTTTGCTTTTGAATTGAGTGCTGCCATGAGTACCTTTTCTCTTAAGGGTATTGGCTTCTGAGATGGTGTCGTGGTTTAGCCCCAGTCGGCAACTAAGCACCACGCAGCCGCTCGCTCCCCCTCCCCCTCCCCGGGGTACTAGGAAGAAAAGTAACTCTAACTCAGCTGAAACCAGGACAGATGGAATAAAGGAAAGGTTAAAATTATATTTGTTTTGTTCTTACATGTTCTCAGATGAATGAATAACTCAGTTCCTATACTCATCAAATGCTAAAGTCTTTCTTTAAAACAAACAAACAAACAAAAAGCAGCACACCTGAACCTTCTTTTTAAGCTGACTGGTACTAATATTGTTATTGACTTGTCCAAACCATTATCCTTCAATGAGTATAATATGCATTACTGCAGGACTTCTTTTTAGCAGTATGTATGCTTACAACTAGAAGTAAATCTGGCTGAGATGAAAAATATTTCACTCTTCTCTTTACAGGCAGGGGAAGAAGGCTATTTGGAAGCTTTTAAAACTGAGCTTGAAGCATTCAAATCAAGAGTGAGAATCTGTTCACAGTCTCAAGGCTTTCAAGCTATGTCAGTACAGAATCCCAGTTTCTATACTGGTATTGTAGAAGGACTGGAGTCTTTGTCACAGGTAGGCTTTTTATTTCCAGAAATGAATATAACAACTCCATTAGGAATAGATTTTTGCTACACTCTTGAGAAGATGTACTTTTTGAGATCTAGGAATAGGCCTCTCTATACTTGGAGCACTGTCAGTTCTAACGTGCACTATTATCAATATTCAAGAGAGATCGTTTCTCAAAGTTCTCACAATTTATAGTGTCAAAAGGCATATGTTAGTTCAGTGCCCTTGAATAACTGTGCTAAATGGAAAATTGCATCATTAACCTGTTCAGGTACTACAATTAAATATACTTTGTATCACAGGAGGTGAAATGAGTTTTCAACTGAAAATGACTAATCCCATTAATGGAAACCTACAGGTAGTCAAGTCTAAGGAAAATTTACACTGTGTTACAATATTCTGCCCTTGGTTTTATCTTTATCTTGGAACACTGGGGTCTTTGGTTTCAGTGTTAGTGATGATCACATCTTGGGCTGAAGAGAAAATTTTAAAGGCTTTTAAAAGCTGGATGTTGGGGAAGGAGACACAATTTAAAGTACTTTGAAATAAATTTGGTCAAGGTACCTGTTTGGTAAGATCTGGTAACTGAACCCTAAGTAAATGCACAGTAAGGTGATAGTATGCTAGCTAAATTTAAAGAAGCTTCTTGACATTCACATTATGATAATACTGTCTAGGTTTTTTTTTTTAAGAAATTATATTTTATTACGAACTTATCTCATCTTAAGATGGACAAACTAAAGAGCTTGACTTAGTTCTCTGTACGTATATGTATGTATTGAGATTAAGCTTTCAATTCTTCATTTGTTGCAGAATGCAAATGATCTACAGGGTTGCATAAACAGAAGTGTCTGCAATTTAAACTCAATGCTACAAAAAGATGAAGAACCCAAAATGATGGACACAGTATAGCACTGTTAAGACTGAGGCAAAGTACTTTTTTTTATTACAAAGAAAAGAATGTGGCTATTTTCTTGACGCGTTTTATGGGTACTGCACTTTATTTTTGGTGCTTTGAGGGGGGGAATTTGGAGGGAGGGTAATCCAGAAATACTTGGAATAATGTTTGAAAATGTGCTGCTAGGTTTTTGGTTGTCTATGAAGAATGGGGTTCTCATTGCCAAACATGAAACTGGATGTGTTTTATGCTACTAAATTTGCCTTTCATGATTTTGGGAATTAAAGTATGAAAAAGAAATTGCACAAATACAATGTTTACAATAAGTGATAGATTTCTAGTGGAATCTGCTATTGTTATTAGATATGGGTATGTCTTATTCTATGAATATTGGAGATCACAATTATACTCCTGCTATATTGCTGATATAGCTCTTAAATCTGGTTTTATCATTAATAGCAATAAATTGGTATGACATCATTATTGCAGATCTGGATGGCATCAATTAAAACAGTGGCTCTCTACCTCTTCTAAGAGGATTTAAATGTTACATTTTTGCTTTCATAAAAAAAACCTTGTGTGTTATTCCCCTCCCCCCCCATATAACTAACAGTTGCTTACATATGAACTTTGGGTTGTATAGTCACTGAGAAACTTTCTTTTTCGTTTTTAAGACTTCTTTAGTTTAAATTAACTAATTTTTTAAAGCTAGATCTGTAATGGGGTGAAAAGTATTAGATGAAGAGAACAAAAGGGGACCTTCAGGTACAGTGGGTGGGATGAGACTCTGCTTTCAACAAAAAGCTTGATTACCATCAAGAGCCAAGCACTTGTAAGTCAGGTTTTGACAGGTATTTCATACACCGCTAAACTAAAGTTCTTTTTATTAAGTGACTGATTTCTGAAATTATCAACTTAAGTACTGAGAAATAGGAAGGTCTTTACAAGGGTCCTGTTTTAGAATCTTAGGTCCAAATGCTATTCCCAGAACAAGCCTGGTGTCAGAGCCTCTGCAATCCAAAATTTCTACCAAACTTTTCAAACTTGCTGCTTCTGTAGCAGCTCTGTCCATAAACATGTACTCTGTAGCTGAGCCATTTCAAGGGAGAGTCTGTACCTCAAATATCAGTATAAATGTTTGCTTCACATGTTTTTACAGGAGTCTATTATTTGTATGCTCCTTGAGCCAGATCTTCTATTGTTTACTTGGCCCTCTGCTGCATTGCTCTCTCCTTGAGCCAGATCTTCTATTGTTTACTTGGCCCTCTGCTGCATTGCTCTGATAGCACACAGGGTTTGGAATGCATTTTAGAATAACAGTTTGACTAACCCAAGTAAATGAGTTGGTATAACTAGTTCTCATAGAGCCTACCCACAGTTGCTGACACAGGCAAGCTAGCTGTTATGCAACACTAGCTATTTTTTCTTGTAGGCTCTAATTATGATATAGTGAAGTCTAAGTCTTGTTGTAGTATACAGTGGGATAAGTATTAGTAGAAAATGAGAAATAGATCAGCTGATGGAAGCTCCTTTCTTGGCCCTAGTACTACTGTCTGGATCACTTGTGTTTTATCCTCAGGTTATCTGCTGTTCTGTCTAGCTATTGGGCAGACAATGAGGATTCAAGGAAACAACACACCACATCCAGGATGTGAGCAAAAGAGGTTGTTTATTGACACAAAACCAGAAGCTATATGGAACTGATGATAGTAATTGAATTAGATGGTGTCTTACGTCCTTTCTGATACCAGGAGCCCCAAGGTGATGGCATCAGATGGATCTCTCTTCTGGTGTACAGCATGCTGCGTAGTCCTGTCTGTACCAAGGCTCAAGCTGACAGGGGCTTCCCCACTTTTATTCCATCATGTGCTGTTTTTATGTCCCTTCCTTACACAGAGCAAACTAACACCAAACATGTTGCCGGACCTTTGTCCAAGGCCACTAGCTCCTTGGGATAACAAATATCATAGAATCATAGAATCATTTGGTTGGAAAAG
>VYZW01062783.1:0-51026 GCA_013401315.1 Balaeniceps rex
ACTGTAGTGTAAGTCCCTTTCATCAAACACTGTATCTTAATTACCAAATTGCTGGAAGATGATCTAATTACCATCTGCTAATGTGCATGCCCTCCTACACTGACACAGTAGACACAATTTTCTGTTATAGGTTATTGGTAAGTGTTGTTAAACAGTCACCACATTGCATTCCTATAAATATATAGTTTCCAAAATGTGTAAATTCTATTGGCATTTCATGAGTGAGAAAACTGTTAAATAAATCTAAGTTATTGGACTCTATTATTCTGATGGGAATAAAGCAGCAAAATGTTTGTCAGTGGGCCAACAATTTACCACAATTAAAATATGGATAATGAGAATATCCACAGGTGCATTCAACTGAATAAAAAAATTAAAAGCTGTCTACAATCCTTACACTCCAACACGAGTCAACTACTAGCTGATGGCATTAGGAAGAGAATTTCTTCGGAGGCATCTTATTTCAAAATTTTCCCACAGTTGTTAAGAACTAGACTTCTTACATTTTCCCTGTCATTGTTTTTCCAGGTTTACACTATCTTCCCAGTCTCCAATATAAAATTTTCATTGCCTCTTATGCAAATATGAATGTGTGAGTGGCACAGAGTTGCCCAGGGAAGGTGCAAAGTGTTACTGAGAAAAAGGTATTTTGTTATTTTTAAGAATATTATTCTGATGAAAAAACCATGCAAAATATTTGTCAGTAGGCCAACAATATTTCATGATTAAAATATGGCTTATGAGAACAAATGGCTTACATGGCCATTGAAAAGATTTCTTCAAGCATCTGAATGCTGAGTACGGTGCTGAACCCGCATGCTTGGCAAAATAGCTTTCACTGTGGTCTGCTTTGTACTTATGTATACTTATGTATTTTGGATGAAGAGGCTTTAAAATCCTTAATGTTCTGTTCCTGCATCGACGAAAGTCAATAATAAATTTCTCTTAGCTTCAGTTGCATAGAAACAGGCTCTGACTGGTTAAATCTTGTAACTTCCCATCAAAATACAGTCATGTCTTTATCAGTAAGGCTGTTTTTCACAGTGGGCCAGGCTTGAACAGCAAAATGTCAAGCAAGGAGAGTGAGGACAGAGATGTAAACAAATCCAAGGATTCTTAGTTCTTTCTCTCAGGTCTAAGCATTAGGATGCACGGTCCATAAGTTGTTTGGTTTTTGGTTTTTGTTTTTTTTTCAGACTCGAAGCTCTTTGAAACTGTCTCACACACAGGTGGTGCCCAGGGCTGCTTAGGCTGAGATCATGGTATGTTCCAGGTAACACCTGGCTTCATTGGAGCACATTTATTTTTGCTGTGTGAAAGAGCTAAATTTGTTTATTCAACAAGCAGATTTACTAGAAAATATGTTAGACATGGCTTTCACTCCTAATCAATGGCATGACAGCTTCTTAAGCAGACTCCTGTTCACCTATTTGCCTTTCTGTTTGAAGGAACTTGCCAATCACTATTAAGGATTCTTAATGAGTTTAGCTTGAAAAATCTGTGCTGCAGATGCCCATCCATCAATTTACTTCTGCACTTTCCATCAGAAACTTTGACTGTGTGATTATTTATCTGTTAGGGCAGTAAAACTGTCCCAACTTCTCATATATTCTGATGGGCTTTTAAGAGAGCATAATTTAGAATTAGAGAGCTATAAAGCCCTCTTCCTTCATTATTTGATAAGCATACCTTAAATTGATGTTATATATTCTTTCTTGTTTGTAGATCTCAAACATGCATGTTGTTCAGGCCTACATTAATAAAACCTTACCATAGAGACAGAGGCCTTTTTCAGAAAACTAATTTATTTCAGTGACTAAAGACAAAGTTATAACCTATATTTAACACTGGAGAATCTGTATGGGCACGGAGTGAAGTGACAATGTAATGAACATGAAAAAATGTGAAACGTGAAAAATGTGAACGAAGTATCAACTGGAATGAGCTCTTAAGTAGACACCAGGGAATTCACTACTTAGCCAGTGTTTTTCTTCTGTGTGGTTCTTTCCCTGTGTTTAAGGCATTTGTAACATCTTTCCTATGTGGATTCTCTGGTGTTCAATGAGGACTACAGTTTCCCCCCTCTCAATGGCACTAATAGGGTTTCTTTAAGCTACCTCACTAATTATTTTCATGAAACTTAGGAAAATCTAAATCTTTGATAATTCTACTTCTCTATTAACTTTATTGAAATAGAATAGTGGGCAAAAAGCGTAGAGCAAAGTTGCACAGTGTCCTTAGAAAGCAGTCCAAAAAGAAATGAAAATGATATACAGAACTTCACTATTTTTACTTGCATTCCCTATGGCTAATTTGTAAAGATGCGGAATCAGTCAATTAGTTTCTGTAGACCTCAGTTAAGTATATCGTATGTATATTNAAAGGGTGGGGAAAAGGGCATAAAGAAAATATCAGAAACACAAAAATCTCCTCACTGAGGAGACATGGGGCCTATTCAACAATTACAGAAAAGAAAAGGAAAAGAATCATATAAAATAATGAAAACAGATAATAGTCAGTCAGATAATCTTCCCTGCTTTTTTCTCATGAAGAAAAACAAATGGAAACTAGTGAAAATCATTATGCAAATAGATGGGAAGAAATGCTTTTTAAGATGAATAATAATTGTTGGTACCATTAGACATGATTGATATGAAGCTTAAAGGAGGATTCAGAAATGGATTAGATATTCATATGAATAATAAACACACAATCTGAAGTTACAGTAGCCAGGGCTTATTAGGTTCTTGCAATTCAATGTCATGCATCTACCACATATGCTAAAATTAAACTTAGATCTATATCGTAATATATACACTAACAAAACAACACTCAAACGTCACTTAGAATCCTTCACTTCATGGACCTTAAAAGGCCTAATAAGAATTATAAATGATGAACCTACAGAAAAAATTGTTACAGGCAACAAAAAGATTTGGGACAACCAGCCTGTACCAGTATCAAAGCCAAGTAAAAATTTCTGCAGTTGCTTCATGTCCATGAATGCAGTGTTAAAGTCAGAGGTCGGTTTCATGTCCTGAGTAGCTTAAAGGTTGAAGAGACTAAAGAAAGTCACACTACATATAACCACACAGCTTCTTCTCAGAAGAGAATACCTTCCTAGAGAAATGATTGCTTGGTAATTAACAGAGTATTTTGCTAAAAATGGAAAGTTTATGCTGTAAGGCATTACTTCCCAGGGACACATTTTACTCTGGCTCCCCACTGAAATGGTGGCATTTTCTGAAGGAGACCTTCCCAAGGCTGCCAAATTCTTTCACTGAAATTCACAGACCCAGTGCAGCACCTCTACTTGCATATCTCGTCAACAAGATATTGAACCTGAAAAATGTATCCTGGAACATATTTGTAAAGGATGGGAAAGTGTGGGGAGAAGAGGAACGGGGAGGGGGAGAGAGAGAGAGTGTGTGTGTCTGTGTGTGTGTGTGTCCACTCATGCCATGGGGTAAGCTGCCTGAAAAGTGTGAAGAGCTACTTGCAGGTCACATGGGCTAGGAGAAGGGATACAATTTTTCAGGGAAAAAAGAGGGAAAGAGGGGAGAAAAAGGCAAAAGGGACTAGACAGCTGGTCCCTACTTCTTTTTTGGACCAGGTATACTTTTGTTTTGTTACTACAATTATCTGCAGACTTAGACGGAAGGACATGGGCAAAGGTCTGTTTTTTTCCTGGCTCAGGGAAATAGTTACCATTTATACTCAGAGGTGACAAACTAGACTATATGGACCCCATGACTCATTTGTAATTGCAGCTCCTATGTGCAAATAATACTTGAGATGTTTCTAAAATTGCCAGCGGAATTAATTTTCCCCCAAACCAAAACTATCTGGGGGAATGAATCCAACTGGCACATCTCTATGCACACCTCTGCACCTTGACCAACACCAGGGATATGTTCTGTCTCTTACTGCCTTGCAATGGCAATGATGTAATTATTGGCAATTTCACTCTACAAGTAAGTACTGTGGACAGAAATCAATTAAAATGCTGTATTAGAGACAACAAAATGTTCACTTGGAATAATTTTTCGATTTACTAAATAGTATAACTAATGAAAGAAATTGCTTCTACCAGCTTTCACAATAGTTTAAAACTTACTGAGCACAACCAGACAAGTGTTTAGCTATCTGGAGGAGAAAGCTTGAGCAATGGGCTGGAAAAGCAAGGTCTTTTAAAATATGCCCATTTAAGATTTAGTTTTAGTCTCTACTTTCCCCCCTCCCTGTCAAGTAATTAAAGTTCTTGACTTGTTTCAAAATGGCTCAGATTAAATTTCATTTTGTTAAGCAGCTCAATTTTTCAGCTAGGAAAAAAGAAGACCATTAGGAATTTGCATTATCCATTACAGCCTCCTTCATGATCTGAAATTTATATGGGAAATGCTAATTAGACGTTCATCATCATAAAGATAATGATTTCTGTAGTCTTCACAGTGATAATTAAGATGAAAGATGAAAATGATGCAGAGCGAATATTGTATTCTTTATTTGCTGTGAATGGAGAATGGAAAATTAATTCTGTCCTTGTCTGCAGGGTAGGGTAGCCAGGCAGGGATAGAGGGGGACATGTACAAGAAATTGTTTTGTCTAAGACATCTGAATTTGCTTAGGGGAGAGATGGTCCTGCTGATTTTACTCCAATACCCAGATGAAGAAGGCTGATATTGTATGAAACCTCCTCCTACTATTGGGAGCTGTCCTGAAGACAGATGTGGCTAATGAGATTTCGTTTGCTATGCTTCAGTGCACTGTGGGTAGGAGCTTCCCCTCTATTGCTTTCTAAACAATGTGTGTTCCTAATTCCCTAAGGGAAAGAGGCAACTTCCATGGTGCGGAGTTGTAACTGCATGCAGTGATAGAGGCAGACTGCATGAGTTAACTGGTCACAATAGTCATTCCCATATCTACATGCATCTGCTTTTGAGACTAAAACCAAGCCAAAACAAAGCTTTGTGAAATAAAAAGATTTTTACACAAAAAAATCTTTCTCTTACATTTGTTCTACTCTTCTGTATTCTCAAAAAGATGTATGGTGACTCTGTAGGGCAGTAGATAAGAGCACCAAAAGCAGTCACATTGAATCCAAGATTGAGATGGTTGATACTGTTATTTTTTCTGAAACTGGATTGAGCTTGAACTGTTAGCCTGAAGTCTTTGCTGAACCCACACAGGACCCAAGAAAATCAAACATCATTATAGCAGTGTGACTGAAGACAGGCATCCCTTACCAGGGACTTGCCTGATACAAATTTGTCACATGAGCTTTTCCTTTTTAAAATATTATTTTCTTGTGAACACTGCTTGACTATTTTATGGTTATGGAACTAAGTTTTGAACCATTCTGGGTGTGGACCAAACCCACTCCAGTTGCAACTGAATCCAGAACTGAACTGGATGCCTGCATCCTGGACTCCCCAGGACCCAGGAATGTCAAATGTCTGATCTTGCTTACTGAAAACACTCTGGAATACTGGTCACACTGCAGCAGTACCTGAAGGTGCCACTTGCAGTAGGCTACATAGAGGCACCCAAGAAGACACAGTCTTTGTTCTGTAAAGTTTGCCTGTTAGCATCTGGTAAGATGCAATGAATAAATAACAAATGGTGGAAGAGTGAAGGACAAAAAAGGCAGCAGTAATATGATCAGACAGTTAGAGGCCCATGATGTGCACAATTTAAGTGTTTTTGAGCAAGAATGACGAGAATTCTGCTATAAATTAAAGTCAATATCTGCAGAACATGCATTTAGAGAAAGTGCAGAACCATGCATTTGGTTTGGTCAGTCTCCCTATGATAAGCCTTTAAATTAAAAAAGTTGCATAAATTACCTCTAATAATGAAGACATGAGCACAAATACTGGCACAGATTAATGGGGAATGAGTAGTGAGGTTATGAGGGCTTTAATTCCCATCTGCATATTAGCAGCTGCTGATGTGGTAAACAATACCATATAGTGAGTTGTGGTCACAGCCACTTGGCTGCATCTGTACCTGAGACCTGTAGAGGGAAAAGGGATTCCTTTTTCTAACAGTCGTGAGACAAATAAGCAAACTTTATGGGCTCAAAGCAGCAGGAGAGTTCTCTTGGTGAGGGCCTCGGTGATGAATCTGTTTGTTTACACAGTGCTAAGGTGACCCAATGGCATCCTGAGACCATTCAGGATACTGAATTTGGTAACACTTCTGAAAATTGGGAAACAAAGAGTTAAGCGTTTTCTCTCAGTCCATTGAATGTCAGAAATACAGCTACAATGTATATGTCCAGGCAGCTTTAGCTTGCTTCCTTGGAGCAGGCAGTAACAGCCAACAGGAATTATCTCTGTTCATCCTACCAGGTGTAGACATGCTCCTTGCCACAGTGAACAGCTGGAGCCTCCTGGGCAGGCTGTGCTTTATTATGGGGAATCCTGGACCTCTGCTAGGAGGGGGTGTGAGCTCCTGTTGATAGCCATTTCTGTGATCAAAGGAAAAAAATGCATGTACTTTGATTTCAGTTCTATATCAATACTGGGACATAGAGATCTCCTTGCTGTCAGCAGCAACCCTGGCTTTTAATGATGAGCAAGAGAGAGGGTCATGTTAGCTGGCATCATATACATACATGTGAAAAGTTGTAGAAAGAGGTGAAAGGGCTGTAGCATTTCACAGGTGTGATTTCTTTTCTGGTTTTGAGTGTAGGACTGGTGGAGATGATTGTTATTCTGTAAGTTCAAGGCCAGAGTGCAAGCCTGCACAGTATGTATGAATTGCTGAATGGGAAGAAGAAGGTTGTGGCAAGGTGGTGTGGACATTTAACTTTTCCCTTCCTGTTTTTCAGAAATCTGCATTTTACTTAGCGTTTGGTGATACTGCAGGATTCTGCAGGTTAGCTTCAGTTTTTGCCTTTTTGTGGGTCTCTTTCCTCAATGCAAAAAGAAATGTTGGTTTTAGGAATTAATTATTGTTGAGTATTTTCTGGTTCTCAGTGGTTTAATGCAGTCACTCTCAGTACTTGCTCAGAGCTTGATAAACATATGCAGAAAGGACAGAACATAACCCTGTCAATCCATCTCCTCTAACCCTAATGGCAAGGATTAATGGCTTCTAGGGTCCTCCATGGACTTCTGCTCCTGCAGAGAGGGGTCTCAAGAGCAGTGGAGAGCAGTCAGAGGTATTCAGGACCACCCAGAGGAGCCATGAATTGGTTCAGGCCGGTGGACACTGCATAGCGTTGGGCTGAAAGCACTGTGCTGCAGACTTCTGGGAAGGTGACAGTCTGGGAGTAGGTGACCAAGGCTGGACCCATCAGGTGCCCTCAAAATCAGTTGGTCCTGTTGTCTCTGAGGGCTCACACGAACCAGCTCCAGGAAGAGCTGGAGTGACAAAGTCTGGTGTGACAGGGGTTGCTCCAGCTGGTGGCCGCCCATTGCAGTAGGATGAATAATATTTGGCAAATAGAGACCTGTTATTCACTCCTAGTTTTGGAGAGTGAGATCTACAGATACTGATACTGTTTAGTACTTCATAAAAACCTTTTACACATGCCCATAAACATGAATTGCAAGACGAACAATTACATGCACAGAAAGAGGGACTACCTAATTTGGCTAAAAGCACGTGGTGTATACATTGGCAGTTATAAGAAGGAGACTGTACCTTTCACCTTTCTGAATGGAAAAATCCCTTAGAAAAGGCAATTCAATTAATGCTTCAACTTGTTTTAATAGTTACTGTATTTAAGCCATTTCAGTAGCATCCTACAGGTTTATGAGGCCATAATCTGGCTTCCAAAAGGAAGAGCTGTGAGGACAAGTAAGACAGTGAAATGGGAGCACTATTCCTGGTGTGAAAAACTTCACATGGGGCTGTGCAAATAATTGACTTCTTGGTTTGCTTGCTGAACCAGAGGAAAAAAAAAGGCAGGCCAGCAGCAGTGAGAAAAGAAAACCAATTCACTTGCTTGTTGATCCAATTGGATCAACACAGAGTGAGGGAACAGGGGAATATAATTTCTTAGGTGAGTGTCCTCAAATAATGTTAAAAAAAAGTCCTTCTTTTGGAGGCATTCCACACTCTAGAAAAGATTTGACTAGACACTCAGTCAAGGGTATGGCATGGGCGGTTAGGACATTCACCTCAGATGTCAGCCATTAGAGCAGCCATATCTCTGCTGATGGGCATTCAATTGTATAAAGCACAATGGAACAACTTCAGAAAAACAAATTCTTTTGAGTCTCTATCCAGTGGTCAGAATGAAGACAGTACCAAATTCTGGGTTTTGCAAAGCTGGCACTGAAATGGTTTCCATGTTTGGAGGATGACCTTTGTGTGGGGCTTTATTTAGTGAAACTGTTTTTTGCTGAAAAAATGTTTCCAGCACATTTTCATGTACATAGTAGTAAATAGCAGGGTAGAAAACTGCAGAGAATTAATTTTGCTCCTGAATTTAAGCATTTCCTGGATTATAGTCCTGTATTTAGAGGGACTTGGAAATTGAGGTCACAAGAGGTACATTTTTCAGAAAGTCCTTAGGTGCTTTGAATGTTTTACTTCAGAAATCTCATCTGGAAATACACTGATTTGGCCATAATAAGACGCCTGCCTTGAACCTTTGAAACGAGACTCCTATGAATTCCTGCATCAACCTGAACTTTCTTTTTCAGCTTGCTAATGCTCGAAGTTAAACTATCTTAAACTTTCACTTACAACTCAATCTCAACCAGAACTCCGTCCTGATATATTAGGAATGTTGAAAATATTCTAAAAATTTTCCTGCTTCCTTTTTTCCTGGTCAAACTCTGCATCTGTTCCTGGGCCCCCAGTGCAGAGTATCCAAGCAGAAGGAACAAGTCCCAGACATTTTGCAAACCCCTTCTTCCAGAAGGTTTCTTGACCCATTGTGATAGGCTTAAGTGAATAAAATTACTGAGACAAACTACAAATAAGAACTCAGATCTAAATCCTGCTTGTCATGGTTCTTGAACCACTGAGTTGAATAATTATTTTTCTGGTTGTTTTATGGTTTATGGAAGACATGGTAATCATCCACAATTTTTACAGATGTTCAGATTATCCTGCATTTAATAAAGGGATTCTAGTTTTTCACATACAGTTAGAAGGATTGTTCATTCTGTTTAAAACAGGGTACAAAAGTTTAAAGTTGATAGCTAATTGAAAGATGTATATAATGAAAGCTTGCATAGTGTTGCTTTCTAGGGATGGGTCTTCTCTCTGTCTGTCATTCACATGCCATGTTCATGTAAAGCTCTAAAGCAGTCACACTGGAAATAAGTAATTATCCAAGCCAGTGGTGCACAGAGGAGTTCACAGTTAATGTTTACAGTCTTCTGTGGGAAACTGAGTTCCTCTTCTTCATACTGGTTCTCTCCTTCTTTCCTGTTCCTCTCCCTCTACTCCACATAGCAATGCATGCAATCTGTGCAAAGGGATGATCCTTTCCAAGGGACTATTTTTGGAACCCAGACATTAAAAGAATGGAAACACATCCCAAGAAAATTCCATTGTCATATGTTTGATTTTTCAGTGCAGTAGAGATCTAGAAAATAAGATGTAGTTTCAAAGCCTCTGGCTGTGTCATCTCAGACTTTGGTTTCCTCAGTTCTACCAGATTTAGTAATCTTAGATTTGGTCTGCACTGGAGTGGAAAATTTCGAATTTCATGATCAGGCACATCAGGGAGGGAGTTTTCTTAAACCAATACACACCTACCCACTCACGCACACACCCATGCACACAGACACACATGAAGTAGCTGCTTTTAATCTGCATAACTGCAACTTGGGGATTATGCACTGGTCAATTCCTATTGATGAACTAATTTTCTGCTATTATGAGGCTATGTATATTGATCTTGACATAACCAACTAATCTAAGAGTATTTATTTGGGACCCAAGAATGTGAGAAGTCTGGTTTGCAGATAACAACAGGTAATTTATTCTGCTAAGTGTCTTCTTGAAGGTAATCTAAAATGTCACCGGGATGGAGAATTACACCATTTTGTAAAGATCCTTCTGAACTAGTATGATTCATTGGTGCTGCTTTTTTGCGTGGTATAGCACAGCACTCTGCAAGTCTTAGGATGGAGCTTACAAAAGGTTTGTTCCCAGCCTGCACATGACATACACCACACCACTTTATCAAATTCAGTATTGCTTTTTTTTCCCAGAATAACACTTAGTTAACAAAAGAGAGTTGATTGAATTAGCATGGTGTATGAGGAGGAACGAGCAGGGGTCTTTGATCTCACTGTGTTTGCTCTACATACATGAGAAATCTTGTGTATTAAGGTAGTGCCTGCTGACAATCATATCATGGAAAGATGTATACATAGGTTAATTTTCACATACCTCCTTCATAGTAGGGGTTACTAGCAGCCTTAAAAAAGGCAGAAGAGGAAGCGAGAGTGCTTTCACAGAGCTGGCTGCAAAATAGATTGCAAGCAGGCAAGTGGGGAATTTTAAAGAGATTGAATGATACTGCAGAATAAGATACAATATAAAAACCTTAAAGTGTCAGGATTTTTTCACAGTAGTTACTGTAAAGACAGTTTCTCTTTTGGGAAAACTCACAACCTTGGAAGCATTTGTACCAGTATCAAGAACATTTTTTTTCTTAAGCAGTACTGTCTTGCGGCATACGTTCATCAGATCTTGTAAGATAACCAGGTTCAGACAGTCAGTATTTGACTGAGGAGACCCAGAAAGAACATTTACGGCTGAATGGATGTTAGAAATCTGCAGGTGGCATTTTCCTTCTGACACAGCTGTGCGGTAGAAAAGATGTTGTACCTCAGCAAGGTCTACAAGTGTGCTGATTAGAGATACTGTGCTCAATTTGTGGGGGCTACTTGTACCATGCAAAAATTTCACTTCAGGTAATTCAGTTGAGTCTATTCAGCTTTCTTTGGTGTTTTCAGTGTTCTTCTTTACTTCCTTTTCTAGGAGGCTTTCCAGCTTTCCTTTGTGTTCCTAAGGGCATCCTCCAGTACTGGCTTTGCCGTGGTGAACAAAATAATCTTAAGCTTGCTCATCATCATATATTGTGTTAAGTTTATGAATACAACCTAGGCACTGTGTAGACACTGGCAGTGTACACCTAGCTTTGAAAGAACTGATTCAATTTAAACGGTGAGTTAAAGGAGAATCTCCAACTAATAAGGAAGGTTACAAAAGTCTTGCATTGTTCTGATATTGTTCATTAAAGGGCATTGCTCTCCTGTAGTTACAGGTACACACACATTATATACACTGGTATATACATGCATACAAATGTGAACACCAGATGATTATCATACACTTATAAGAAGCTTTGGGAACCTGTTCGATTCTTGTAGAATCTGTTTCCACTGTTTGATTCATAAAGAATTAGCTGAGCTATCTCCTGAGGACGCATAACAAAAATCATGTTTTGGGGACCAGTGCTCCATGGAACTAAGAAATGATTTTGAAAGAGGCTGAATGAAGAGTAGATGACTGGAAAATGGTAACCCAGGTGGCAAAAACTACTAGTTTGTGGAGGCTAGATTCTGCTGCCTTCAGCTAAAATTTTGGTGTTCAGCATTTGTGAAAACTAGATTGCTTGCTCATAAGAAGGAAGTTTGTTTCCCGTTGCCCTCTCAGTGACACTTGAGATCACCACTCCAATCTAATTAGCTAATTGCTTTTTTGATAATAATAAAACACGCATTGGCCAAAGACAGGATTTACTGGCAAAGAAAGAATGGGCTTGTTATTAAAACTTCATATGAAAGCATTATAAAGAAGATGTATAGTTTTATAATTTATTTATATGCTTATTTCCAAGCTAAAATATTGAAACAAACCTTTACTTGGATGTGAACTGGGAAAAATTACTCATGTCTTTTCTTTTTGAAATCTTTACATTCTCATGGCAAGTGTTTTTCTTCTTTTCTATTTTCTTATATTGTTATTCTCAAACTCAGAAGGTGCTTCCTTCACTTCCCAAATAAAAAGTTTGAGCATTCCTTATAACAAAACATCACTCAGTAGGACTTTCACTTCAAATACTGTAATTTCTGCCAAGACTCATTCTGTTCAGCTTTGCTAAACATAACCACCACAGTGACCCTGTGGCTGGAAACCACGTCCTAAGGCAGGGAGCTGGCTTTGATGCCTCCAAGCTGCTCTGGCCCAGCCATCATTGGCAAGACAATCCCCTACGTAACCAGGCTGCACCTTAACCTGGGTGAACTAGAAATCAGGACTGATGGAAGCACGTCTACTCCCATCTCTCCATGACTAAATGGATGATGTCTACTGGAGTTCCAGGGAGGATCATCCACTGGCTGCAAATTATTTACACTGGAAATTCCTGTCCTTTTTAGGCAGTATCTTCTGTTTCACTGAGCAGACAGTAGAATTCACCGTGGTTCAGAAATCCAAAACCTGATCTATGCCTCTCTTGAAGTCATTGGAACTAACTGCAAGGTAAGATATTTGTCAGTCTGAATTTTGTCTGAATTTTGTCTGATATTTGTCTGAGTGTCTGAATCTGGCACTTTGATGTAAATGATATTCCTGTGGCTAAGGAAACATTCAGAATACATCCCTAAAGTAACAAGGCAACACCCAAGCTCAGCTTTGACAGAATATATCACACTATTCAGCTTTCCTACTCATTAGCTAGCATTCCCTTTAGATCTCTGAATAGCTTATATGGCCTTCATCAGTTTAGCATTTCAGTACTATAAGATACAATATGCATATTTTTAATGACTAACTTCTTGGGTAGAGAATTCATGGAAATTCCAGATAGAGTGAGATTAATAGTTCTTACAGGCTGAATGGCTTAAGTGACTAAATAGGATATAGAGCTGGCTGCTGATTCAAATTCAGCCTGGGTGAGTGGTTTCCAAAGTTCTTCCTTTGACAAGAAAGGAACAGGATTAGCTGCCGTGAAAGTGACAGGGATGAAAAGTCAAAAAGTTCCTGGAAGCTGGCGTGAAGGAGCTGTGCTTTAGCAAAAGAGGCTGCAGGGAGTTTCAGAAGAAACTCAGAATTATGGGGCATATGGCAGAATCACTGGTGACCTTTTGGGCTGGATTGGCAAGGTATTGTATAAGCCTCCTCTGAGACATGCCAATAGGTCTGTGAGAGAGTGGGTGTAGCAAGGGTCTCTGCAGATCAATTTGAGGTGCACCAGCAGAGTGGTGTGTGAGGAGTTAATATAAAACCTTCCCAATGTGCAGCTGGCTTACTGCCAGCAATATTAAATCCTTGACTTTCTGCTCACGATATATACTCAGCATAAAATTTATGAACATATTGCTGAGAAAAGAGTCCCTGATCCCCACACAAGCTGTACATTTCTTTTGGCATCTCAGTTTCTTTCAGGGCTTAATCCCACCTCACCTCCCCCCACTGTTTGTCTGCAGAAGCTTGTCAGCAGCTGAAAGAATATGGTTTCTAATAGTTTAAATTCAGTAGAGCATTTACATTTTGGTGTTTGGCTTTGTTTCTTTTTGGGGGGGGTTAAAGTGATTTTAGATTATAAAATGCAAGGGGTTTTTTGCATTAATTAAGGAAGAATGAAATGTTTGTTGACAAAACTGTACTGTGAAATTGGGGATTGTAAGAGTTTATTTAACATTTATACTCACCTATTTTTCATGGCTGTTTGTGTATTCAGTTCCAGATATATATATAGCCTTCATGCTTGTCATCATGCAAATTGTGACATTGTCAATTTCAAAACCCAGAAAGTATATCTATCTTTTATTAAAAATTTAAATTGTGAAATTCTGTAGATCCCAGTAAGTGCACAGCCACACAATGAAGTAATTTTTTTCACCTGGACTCAAAAAAAACCTCAGAGAGAGTTTTATGAACTTCAGTGCTGCCTTCAGGTTTGCAAGGAACTTACTTAAAAACAGCATGTAGAAGCAAGCAGCCCTGTCTTCTCAAAAATCACTGAGCTCCAAGTGAGGCAGTGCTGGGTAAGGGCTGCAGGGACTCAGTGCTGAGACACCTCTTGGCTTCCCTTGGGCACTCGGGAGCTGTGGATGGAGACTGCCACTCAGCTCGCCACGGGAATTGTTCACACACAAATGGTTTTCTTCCAAACTAGCTGTGAGAGAAGCCTGATGCATAACATATGTTATGGGAAATGCACAGAGGGGTGGAGGGAAGATAGGCAGAACACTGTGGATGCGTATAGGGGGACTCACAAAAGTTGAGAGGTGGAAAATCAGCATTACAGCTGGCTACTCCCAACTTTGATGATATGTGCAGATAGAATGGAGTTGACTCCAGAAGTATTTTACTTTTCTAATTTCACACTGACAATAACAGGAACTTGAGCTTGCTGATAACCATAGCTTCATAATGAAAATCTGCATACAGAAATGAAAAAAGCAGACAACATTCTTTTGAGCTTGTTGAATGTTTGCCCAACCAACCAGCAGACCTTTGAGTTAGCTTGGTGTCCCAGAGATGTCATGAAGATTCTTTACAGGTATCAGGTCCTTTTTCCACAGATGAGAAGGTAATACTGGAACCTAAAATACTTCTTTTGAAATATTCACCCAGCTATGGTTGAGGCAGGCTGCGTAAGGAAGGCTTGCTCTGCTTCCATTCTACAAGTAATAGTCTTTATTTGCACCCAGGACTATCACCCCTTATTCTCCATGAATGTTATATGAACTTAAAAAAGAATTTTTAAAGTATTTATTTATTGTTTATTTACATGCTTGTATATTTTCCATCCTGTGAGAATGACCTCCAAATACCAAATCAAAACATGAGAGCATGTTGGAGCATATTGCAGCTGAAGTTGTGAGTACGCTTCAGAGAGATGACAAAGTTTCTCATTTATATAGTTCATTTCATCACACAAAATGATGAATCACTTATATGGTTGATATTGATTTATACAAAATGATGGGCTTTGAGCTTATTGTGACCACACAAGAATGACATGTTTCAGTCATAATAAAACGATTCAGGAAAATTTTAGCTCAGTGCTGAGTAACAGTCTAAAAAGCAATCTAGTTGTTAGGGCCAATTAAGAAAGATACAGAGAATGAAATACAGAGCATCATTATGCCACTAGAGAAATCCATGCTGCAGTTGCATGGTATGCAGGCCTATTGCCCTCATCTTGAAAAGGATATAATAGAGTTGGAAAAGATTCAGAAAAAGGTCAGGAATTGTTTTCACATGAGAAGTGACCGTGAGTCCTGGGACTCTTTGAGCCTGGAAAAGGTATGACTTGAGACAGAATGTTGCAGAGGTCTATAAAACCATGATTGTTACAGAGATGGTGAACGCACACCAGTTGTTCACTGTATCTTCCAAGAGATGATCTAAGGATTGTCTAAAGGCCCTGCCAGCCGGCAGGCTCCAAACTCTCCAATGGAAGTGATTCTTCATGTGATGTAGATGTAAACTCTGGAACTCCTTCCCTAGGGTGCTGCAGCTACTAAAACTTTACACAGATGTGAGAAACAATCTTCCTTATTACTTCTACCTTTATCCCCTTTGTGACTTTGGACATTGTATAAAAGACTGGGCAGTGAGGTGATAGCTCCCAGTTAGCCTGCTGGAGTGATTCCGCTGGAGCAACAAGGACTCAGTAGTAAAAAACAACATAACTCCAAAGTCTGTCAGGCAACACTTCCCTTAAAAATGGACTGAAAGCAACCAAAGCAAATTGACTAACCAATGCAACTTGCATTGGTGCTAAGTTCAAGAATGCTGCTCAGACAAAATCGATCTCACATTTGTGGGTCAAGGAAGGACAGGAATGGGATGAATTCTTTGTAGTCATTGCTTCAGACACCACTCCCTAGGCAATGAGAGCTTTACTGCTGAGACTACTGACACTAGATGAGGTCCTTGGGAAAAAAAAAACCAACAAACATTTTATTTTGTGAATGATTACAGTTGTGGAATGAATCCCTGCTGCTGTCTTGAGTAAGCTGGGGCTGACTAATGTCTGCAGCCACAAGGAAGGAACGTTTTGTAATCCATAGTCTTTCTCAGAAGATACAATTCCATCCACCATACTAAATCACAGGAAATGTTACTTGTTGTCGAAAGTCTGAGATTAAGGCAATGACAATTTCCCTTTCTTAACCCTGTTTCTTGTTTTTTGTTCACCTGTCTTTAAATAAACAAGCAAGGAAAACCAAATAAAAATGAAGCAAAATAAAATACCTTTCCAGGACAATCTTCTCCAGACCAATACTGTAATTCACAAATGCCTTTTTCTAGGATAATGAATGCAGTGAAACTTTACACAGAGAAACCCTGTGAAATCTGCATCAAATTAAGATGTAATGGTCATTGCTATTAGCGTATTCTAAGGAAAGGCTGAAGAGACTGAAATTTTACTGTTCAAAAACCAGGAACTCTTATTTTAGCAGTTGTGTAAGAGCATCTTTAGTTGCGAAAAGCAGTAGAGTGCTGACCAGAGCTGATTCCACCCAGCGGAGGGTGGCAGCAAGGGGCCCTGCCCTGTCCTTGCTCTTGTCACCTCAGCTGGCTTCAGCTGAGGGTTTCCCCCATGAATTCCTGCCATCCTTCTTCAGGCATGAAGGACTGTTTATTGCTTAGCCTTTTGTGGTGCACTTACAATCAGGAGTAAATTAAACTTCCCACAGCAAATAAAATTAAATTGTTTCTCTCTGAAGAGCAAAACCAATGCATTTCTTTGAGTAAACATTTTTGTTATCATGAAGTCTGCTTTCTGACTGTTTTTCTTTTAAATGTGCTTAGCAAACTGCTATGCTGACCTGCAGTAGTGCTTGCCCTTGACTATACTGTATCCCCTTTCCTTAAATTTTCCCAGCTCCTGTGACTACTGGTACAAGCCTTCATGTCACAAGAACAAGAGAAAAACTAGTCCAGGCTTATTGCCAGCATTTTAACCCTAGCACTTCCTAAACCAGACATGTCTCACTTCCAGAAGCCTGTTCACGTTTCATGTGATATTAGCAATGGTAGAGTAGTACCAATGACAGTAATCATGTAACAGGTTAAGGTACCTTATCTAGACAGACACCTTCTCAGAGTACACGGCTGTTCTGCTCCCCTTTAACAGTCCTACATCCTAACTCTGAAACAGGTCACACCTTGATTTATACAGAGGCTTTTTTCAAAGGGACCTAATAAAATCCCATTTATTTCTGAAGGCCTCTGTAGTTCTCAGGTTATGAATGTTTTTGTGTCACTGTTGGACCTGGAGGTCTTACTGAAGCTGAAGTCACATTTAGCGGGATGTTATATAGATGTGTTTAAAAAAAAAAAAAATACACACAGACCTATATGTCTAGGTGTGTGGTTTACGATTATAAAGAAGAATACAATTAGAGAGAGACTGTCTTTTGTTAGAATCTACTGACAGTTAGAAAAATGAACACGTTTGCGATACTCAAAACCCTCTGCTCTTTAGAACAGAAGCAACAAACTTCAAACTGAGTACAAGCTGGGATCAGCGACTCTAATGTAATTTAATTATGCTAATCAGTTTGAGAGTTGGAGCGTTCCCCCCCATGGAAGGGAAGATGTTAGCAAAGAGAGAGGTGAGAGTGTTGTTAGCCCTGTGGGGGAGAAAGAGAGAGAAAGATAATTATCACCTAAGGAGACGGGTTATGGGGAAAATTGCAATGTGTACTATACAGACATATATTTAAAACCAATAGCTAAACGAAATATTTATAGTTAAGCCAGGTGAAGGGAAACAAAGGTGCAAAGATGGGAAGCAACTCACTCTTTTTCTGTATCTTCCTCTGCTATAACTTTCTGTAACAAATTGCCTCTCTCACAGCTCCTGATGCACATCAATTCTTTAACAGAGAAAGTGTGGCCTAATGAGGTGAGGTAGCTTAACTCCGGCTGCCCTGTGAATAAATCAGCAACAGAGTTAGGACCTGTGACCTCTCTCGCCCTAGTGAATGTCCCTGACATGGCTCCTCACTCTTGCTGGGGGCTGAAGTTGGGTCTCAGCTGAAGTTTGTTTTCTTCTTGCCTGTTATTATGTGTGTCTGAAAATGTCGTTTTATTAGGCAGCTTTGCTTCTAAGAGAGAATAAAGTTGAAATAAAGGTTGAAGAATAAAATCCACTCAGAACCTTGGAGCAGCATAGAAATGAAAGCTGTCATGAAGAATGTCTGTCTTTTAAATTACTCATCTGTCACTCATCTTGGACAATAAGCAAACAGCTGGGTCTGGTGTAGCAGCTTCACTCTCTGGAGGAAAATGGTTTACGCAGGGTGGGAGTTTATATTTCCCATTTATTGTCTGACTGAATGTGTAATAAAAGACAGTCCAAGTCAGAGTCAGGTCATTAGCATCTGTTAATATGGGAGGATTTCACAATTTGATGTATCCTGGCCAGAAGATGGGACGGAAAATCGGAGCTGCTGCCGGAACATGAGTAAAAAAAATAAATTAAAAATGACATCTACCCTAACCTTCATTACATTATTAAAGCTCTTTCCATCTGATCTCAAATGCCATGTGGATGGGTCAATTTGCAGATTGCTGTGGACATCCTAATGTTCATGTAGGCACTTCAAGACGAGCTGTCATAAATAGTTAAGTTGCCCTGGGAGCTGCGCCAAAATGCATTTCAGTGATGGCTGCAGAGACGCCTGCTGAAAAGCAAACAGCACATTAGCAGCCCTCAGAGTTATTGTGCAAATGGAGTGTGAAATTCTGGTCCATTGCTCCGCACTATAACTTTTTGTCTCCCTGATAATGATTAAGAGAAGCTTTGCTTGATTTGATGGTGGGTGGAAAGAAGGGTGTGAAAAATGAAAAATAATCCTTTGGATGTTTCACTTGACCTTCAGGAAACTCTGAGGGAGGGCCATGTGATCTACACACAGAGGAATTAACTGGCTTTGTTTTTTCTAAAACCTGGCGTTGAATTTAGAAGCCCAGGGATGCATGATGTGGAATTACCATAAAATAAAATGTCCCAAGCAGTTATTAAATATTTAAAAGGCAATCTGAACCTGACTGTTGGCTGAAATGAATGAAGGGGGGAAGATCCTACTGTAGCCCTCGGGAAGAAATGCTATGCTTAAAACGCACAAGATTGGAACTGATCTGTGGTTCTGTGTTAATTTACTGGAAATTATTCTTTTTGAGTTTTCATTATTATTATTAATGATAACACTTCATACTTTCATCTTACATCTGAAAGTGTTTCAAATAATTAAGCCTCCTAGTCACAGAATGATTACCGCTGGTGGAGCACGAAGTGCAATGCCTTAAAAGGTGGGTAAGTATCGTCCCATTTTACCACTGAGATGGAGAGGGATGTAATGATTTGTCTAGGCTTGCATCAGTGGCAGATGCAGGGTCAGAACATAAATTTTCTGACCTGCAGCTCCACTTAACTGTGCTGCTTGTCCAGAGCATTCATTTCATCTGTCTCCTGCTACCAACTGATAGGCACAGAAGTAAAGGCCTGAGCAATTGACCCAAAGATTACTGAAATCAGTGGTAATGCTTTGAAGGAGCTTTACAGAAGCCTTAAAATTTGCTCTTTAATTGCACGTGCATTTTATTTTCTGCTTGCCAAACACAAGGACCCTTGATGTTTTAGACAGTGAACCCCTCCAAAATTGTAAACTACCTTTGAAAGCATAAACCTCAGTGGCAGAGCCAAACCAGAGAAAGCAGGGGTCTAGTCTTCTGCTTAACCACTAGGCTAAATTTCTTCCAGTAAGTGCTTTTAGTTTCACACACTGGGTAAAAGACATTACAGTAATCAAACACATACGTTGGGCCAAGCCAGAGTTCTTCCAAAGAACAGATTCAGGCAAAGCATTACCCCAATTTTTACAGAAAACAGGATGAATGCCTTTGATTTGCAGTGAAAAGCTTTCATCGGTCACCATTTGTTATTAAAAAAGAAAAAGAAATAGAAAACAAGGCTCAATCAGTAACTGAAAACTAGCAGGGAAAAGTTTGCTTGTGGATCTTATGACATCCTATGTAGTTTTTCAATAGTTTCTGCAAGTTTTGCTAGATTTAGAGGCTAGATTATCTGCCTCTGGGGAGAGAAGATGACTTTTTTCTGCCAGTCGAACAGCCAGCCTAAGTACCATATGAGAAGTCCATGATCAGTTTAGTGAGACCTTGAGAGTATGCTATGATTAATTAACTAGATCACTCTAATACCCAAATTAAAGACATTGTCCAGGGATCACACAAGGCAAGGATACTACTCCAAAATGAGAGTCACATCCTACCTAAATTCACAGAAACAAAGTAAGAGAAAGAAGAGATGGATTCTATTTTCATTGCTAAAGATGGAGCAATGTATTTTCAGCTTAAAATTGGAGCTTCTATTGTATTGGAGAGCTCCATAGCTGTAAATAATAAAAACATTAGTTTTCCTACTCCCTGCCAAGCATGCGTAAAATGAAAAAAAAAAACAAACCAAACAAGAATATTGAGTGTGATATATTTTGTTTTGCTCACTTTGGGGATGAACTTAGAGGATGCCCATGGTCTGTTTCTCTGCCTCAGCTGACAGGTGGGAATAGGCTGATGGATACTTGCTTTCCATCATAAGACAGTACATGGAGAAGCCAGTTTGAAACATGGGTGGCTTTCACTGCACACCTACACACACATGGGACATACCAGCACATATCAGAATACGGAGAATGACTGCTTGACTTGGGTGACTGAACCTTTGGGTCTGAGGGTCAGACATAATGAAACAGTCCTAGGCTTGCTGAGCCACAGGGGCTGAGCTCTTTTTGTTTCAGAGACACTTTCCTTTGTTCAAGTTAAACTGTTCCTGTTGTATAAATAAAAGTGATAGACTGCAGAAGCACCAACATTTTACCAGAGTCAAATCCATGTATACATGCACAGAAGGTTGGAGTAAACTTTTTTTCTCTGAAATTCATAGCACCTCAGTTATTCCCAGTATGGATTTTTTCCTATACTGAGTACATAAAGAACACCAGCTGAGACCAAAGGGCATGTGGAGCAGGGAGTAGCTTCGGGCAAGCACTGCAGAGTTAAGAATTTGTTTGACAAATTTAGCCTCCTTCTGTATTTACAGATTATTCATGAACAGACTTTGATTTGTTCGAATTTGCAGTGCTGGTCAAACAGAATTTGCCAAATCCTAGGTTCTCTCAGCAGTGTCCTTGACCTGGTTTGGGGAATATATTTGTGCCTGAAAATATCCAGCTAATATTACAAGTGAATATAGTTTAAAGGAGCATAATGAAATAAGCTGGGTTTCCAATGAGTTTTCAATTTCGAACCTGACTAGCTGTCAAATACTTTTGCTGCTGTTCACCTGACTGGATGAACAAGGTGCCTTGAAAGGTCACAGCAGGCCAAGTACTTACCTGAAATAAGTGTTTTGGCTTCACTACCTGGATTACCTCCAAAGCTTTATGCATATGAAAAGAAATGAACACAGCTGAATCCAACTAGAATTCTGTTTTGAATATCATTTCAGCTCTGAACTGACTTTCTGCTTTGCTATGCCTTGAAACAAATTCAGTGGTTTATTTGAACATAGTTTAGTCTCTTGGTTACTCAAGAGTGTCAGTCACAGATGTTGGCTGTTTTTTTCCACAAACCCACAAAGCATTTTCAAGCCAGTTGCATAAATGCAATATAAACATGTTCATGTGTATACCCATAATCCTTTCTTTCTATAAATGTTTTTGTGAGCATAAAAATGCTACACAAGTTGTTCATAAATCCTATACAAGTAGCCCATAGATCCTATGAAAGAGAATTCATAGATTTTATTCAAACAATGTGTCCAAACACTTTTTAACTGTCTGCCTCATTCTTTCTGTTCAGTGTATTCATTTCATATATGCTCTGCAAATCAGAAAAGAGGTTTGAACTTAATACATAAACCTTTATAATAATTAACACTTGTGCTTTGTGATTAGTATAAAAACCAACCAAGTTCTATTGAACTTTTACCAACTGGTGTGCAAAGGCCTTGGGGATGATATAGCTGCTACAGAGCACATTCAAATCCCAAATCCCAGCAAGGACAGATCTTTCAACTTTCTGAGGTTCTGTTCCTAAAATGAACACAGTACTTTTACGCTACGTGTTGTGTGCAGTTATCAGCAGGATAAGTGCTGGACAAATGCTTGACGAGTGGTTTTCTGGCAGGTGTATACGATATTTAAAGAGGTATTTTCTATATTAGAAATTTACTGCATGGCTGTCCAGGAAAACTTTTCTAATTGTCCTGGTTTTGGCTGGGATGGAGTTAATTTTCTTCATAGTAGCTAGTATGGAGTTATGTTTTGGATTTGTCCTGAAAACAGTGTTGATAATACAGAGATGTTTTCGTTATTGCTGAGCAGTGCTTACACAGAGTCAAGGCCTTTTCTGCTTCTCACACCACCCCACCAGCGAGTAGGCTGGGGGTGCACAGGAGTTTGGGAGGGGACACAGCCAGGACAGCTGACCCCAACTGACCAAAGGGATATCCCATACCATATGATGTCATGCTCACCATATAAAGCTGGGGGAAGAAGAAGGGAGTGGGGGACATTCGGAGTTACGGCATTTGTCTTCCCAAGTAACCATTATGCGTGATGGAGCCCTGCTTTCCTGGAGGTGGCTGAACACCTGCCTGCCGATGGGAATTAGTGAATGAATTCCTTGCTTTGCTTTGCTTGCATGCGCGGCTTTTGCTTTACTTATTAAACTGTCTTTATCTCAACCCACGAATTTTCTCACTTTTACTCTTCCGTTTCTTTCCCCCGTCCCACCAGGGGGAAGTGAGCGAATGGCTGTGTGGTGTTTAGCTGCCTGCTGGGTTAAACCACGACACTAATAAAGTTTATTTTACTCCTGAACTTTGTCTATTTTAAAGAATGAATCATATTTACTAAAATAGTTTCACAAGGTCCCTTTAAAGCAATGTTGTTGCTTCACACCCCCCCTCCCCAGCACACCCACGCCCCCGATTGAATACAATGTGAGAAAAGCTGCCAGAGGCTCAGGATTGCATAAATGCTCTGGATGTAAGTAGGAAATGTGAAGACATGTATCACTCTGGGTATTTGTACTAGATGATTTTACAAGCATTTCATTATTAGTACTTTTGTAAGCACCATTTAATTAGAAAGTAAATCAGATGTGAATTGCAAATGGTGTCTTCAAATACATCCCAGCAATATTTATTTAGGAGCTAATCATTTTCTGCAGAAGCCCGAGAAATGTTTTCATTCCAGGTGTTCAATATAATAATAGCCAATTTTTGTTTCTACTTGATGTTTATAAATGCATTAGCACAGTTATTTTGGTGGCTTTCTATAGCTTTTTTATTTTTACTGTTCCAAATAAAAATGTGCAGGAGAGTCCTTGATGGAGGGAAATCTCAGGTAATAAACAAGAGCTGGAATTGCCTTGTGTTATAAACTAGATGGGTTATCCACTTTACAGCTGGATAGACAATGGCCAAAGGTTTCCATTTTAAACACCATTATACATCATATAATGACTATTGTATATTCCACAACACTTGCTAGGTTGATGAATATTATTGTGGTCTGGGAATCTTGAGATATTCAAGGAAAATGCTGTGGACAGTGACACATCTCCTAAGCATACTCTTTAGCATACAGATAGCCTGAACCACTCAGAGCATTTACAGGTGGATTGCTACAAGATGAGGAGAAAGCAGGAAGAACAGAACAGGGTCTTATCTTCTTGGTTTTGTGACACAGACAGACACGTTGAGGAAAATGTTAGATGTGCAAGATCTTGGCTTTTTTTAAGAGCTGAAGGTGTTATGAATAACCCAGGTAGGAGCACAGATCTTTCTGTAGTCTTGAGTTTTATCTCCGAACATGTTTCATTGAATACAAATCTTCCCAGCACTCAATTTGTTTTCCTAGAAGCGCTAGCAACTCAACAAGTCTGTAAAGAAGAAAAAAATTGAAAACAAAACAAAACTGAAAGTGATTTTGATGTTAAACGAAACGTCAAACTGGGTTTCTCCAGCATCACTAACCATTGTTCTTCTGACACGATACCTCAAAATTGGAACTTCCACCATCTTGCATTTTCCTGTTACACTGGGAGGGCTGCTGGTCTCTTTGTGATTTGCTCTTTTACCTCACCAATATTTGTGCCTGACATGTTCTCTCCTCCTCTTGAATGAAAGATTTGGTCTGAGAGGAAACTCAGGCACAGCTTGTGCACCTTCCGCTCAGGTCACCTGCTGTCCCTGTGAGGTGACCGATAGAGGCAGGGTGGGCTCACCTGTAACATGCCTGGGACAGGAGAAGTCTCTTCTGGCCTCTCAGGGCACAGCATTGGCCCTGACTGTCCCATGAACAGTATATGAAGGTCAGGGCACAAAACCTCTCCCATTGTTTTGGGACTGTATAATCTCTCTTCTGTATCATTTTGGCTCTTTCTCTCTGTGCGAGGAAGAGAGGAAAAGAGGAACGTGCTTGGCAGCACAACTGTAATGAAGGCAGGAGGCTGAGGGTCTACCTCCGGTGGCTCTGGTACCAACAGAGGAAGATAGGTGATGACTTGTAAACATGTCCTCTGTCCCGTTCCCACCTCTAGAACACTGCAGGCTCCTTTCCACAGCTTCTCAAACAGCATCTTCAGGAGACATGTTCAGAGTCCTTCTTGCAAGAGTTTTAAGTATTAATTTGTTTCTGATGAGAGATTCTGTGTTTACTCCCCCTGCGGTTTTCCATAAGATATATAGCTGGCTGATGTCAAGAACTATTACAATCACACAATTTCACAATGGCGTAATGAGATTTTCTTCCTTTATCTGCAGTGTTCCTCCTCAACATTTTCCATAAAAATGTTGTTTATGATGAATTCATTCCTCTGATTGAGATGTAATTTACATTTATATGATATGTTAAAATTTTGAAATAACAGATTCTAGCTTTGTTTAAAATTTTGTGACTTAGAAAATCTCATAAATACAGATTAAAAAACCTGAAGCAGCCTCTTGTTTAACTAAGTAGCATTCTTTCCTATGCAGGTCAGTCCTTCGGTATTGTAAAAATTCTTATCTGAATCTAATATTTAGGTCACTTTTTAATACACAACTTGCCTGCAAGCTTAAAATAGACAAAAATTAGTGTAAATAGTTAAGGATATTTGCTGCCTGTGAATCTTGTAGAATATAAACAACTACAAGCATCTATCTTCTAAGAAGCAAGCAATATATTGGACTTTGTTATTTTTATTTTCTTTTCCCAAGTTCATCCATCATGCTCCTGTCAGTGGTATCCATCTACTTTCCAGTCCATCAAATAAACTTGTAATAGCATTTGGTTTTGACTGGCTTTGAATAACAACTCTCAGAACAAGATGGAAAGTCAGTAATCCTGATTTGTAAATCTGGTTCAAAACAAGCGTTTCCTACCATGACAAAGCTGTTTTTAGTCTTTTTTGCCCTTACCCAGTCATTCTTGCCCTGTGGCAGCAATGTGTTGCTTTTCCTCCCCTCATTAAAATGGTAAAACTCTTATTTTGGGGTACTCCATAAACCTGATCGCTAAAATGTTCTGAGTTAAAAAAAAAGTTAGCCAGCAAAAGATTGTTTTAAACACCTGAATCATTTTGCTACCAATGCTAGCATGTCATGAAGTTTTATTCTTAATATCCTGATTTGTAAATCAAGGGAACAGATTATGTCACCAACGACCTGAGACACTGACTTTGCCTGTACAATGGTTAGACATGACACCCAAATGGAAGATGGATAGATACGCACAGACTCTTCATTTTTTAATGTCTGTTTTCAGTGGACACCAATGTTCTAAAACAATTGTCTATTTAATAACTAGTAACTTGATGATACTAATTAGGTTGTCAGGAGAAAAACAGTTTTCAGGACCAGATAATCATGGTTGGTGCTAAGTGAATGTACCTCAAGTCTCATTTGAGAGTAGGAGAAATGGCTAAAAGTTTAGGAGATGATATCTGCTAGCTCGGAAAGTGGTGGAGTCCAGGAGCTCACAACAGGTAAAGCCTGCACTTAGCTGGTAACTGGCAGTTGTGCTGAGGTTGGTGACATCTGAGCAGAGGCTGCCATCATGCTTAGAAGAAGGCATAAACTGATTATTATTATTATTTATTATTATTATGCCAGGATAAAAATTATGGCTGGGTGCCACAGAACTGAGGGAGTCAGTCTGACAACAAAAGTTAGACTTGGTGTTACATGGTATTGGCTTAACATTAACCTTGATAGCCTACAGGATGAAAAAGGAATTAATTTCTTTCCTCATAACCATTTCAATGTCTTTCCTAAGACTGACAGACTGGCAAAGTAGCTTTGGAGTGGTGGATGTTTGCCTCCTGATATACTGGGCCAAACCCCACCAGTCTGCTGCAAAGCAACAATTAGGCAACCGTGAGGCAGCCATCAGATGGTAAAAATCCTCCATTTGATATGATTTGATATCTATAATCCTCCATAGATACGATTTCATCACAGAGGAGTGGAAGGCTCCTTGTCCTATTTCAAATGAAGTTGCCTTATAAAGGTGTGAAAGGAAAGCTCAGACTGTAGTCAGGTAACAGACCATATCTTCCACACAGTAGTTCAGCCTAACAACTCTCAACACAGTGTAGTTGGAATTTCTCAAGACTTGCTTATGTAATAAATCTTAATTTCTGGGAGTCTGGCCTGTATGACATGAATATGGCCTGTATAACTAGAATATTTTCTGGTTTGCATTTCCTTTTAGTTTGTCTTTTATTTTCCTTCTAAATATTTTACACAGCTTCCAGAGTTGTCCTCTGTGTGGCAACAAAGCTGTTTGAAAAAGTGCTTTGATATTTGAAAAAACTGCATGTCAAGTAATGGAGACAGGAGTGCTATATTGAAGGAAGACTGTGTTCAAAGGAACCTGACTTTTATAAACGACTGGGAAACAATAGATTATTCTTGCAAGATTTTGCTCTATAGGATCACAGGCAATTTAGCAGCATAGCTGCATTTAGCAGAAGCTATAATGATCTTTTCTTTTAAGCCTTTGACACTGGTGGTCTGTATACATTTTTATGCATACAAAACATACACTTTCAAGCCCAACCAGTCAGTTATAAAAGCTATTTTTTCCATGTGCTTATTATCCATCTGTCAGGAAAAAATACATATTTTGTAGGTGAACTGAAAGGCTCGTTTTAAAACTGAGAAGCACTAGACTGTTTAAGACCAGTTGTAATAAGTTAGCGGTATCTCAGTGCTGAAATTTTAAAATGACTTACGAACAGAACAAAGCTACAAGGTTGAAATGCATACCCATCTTAACACTTGAAGTCCTGACTTCAGGCAGAGCTAAGAAGATAGCCCAGAAAAATGACCTGTAAACACTGTGCTCAACTGGGTTATTTATAAGGGCATAGATAAGTCTCTTCAGGTTCCTTAGCTTGTTTGTGCTTTTGTTTGGAAATAATATATGGCTAAGGCAAGTATCTCCTGAGATATCACAGAAATATATTCATGAACATTTGGCATGGTGTTTGCACTCTTTGGGCTTTAGAGTTGAAAGAGAAGGAGGAAAGTCTGGAAGAGAAGCAGGAGAGACAGGAGCAACAGGCACTTTGTGTGTACCCTGCCTGGCTCAGGAGGTGCAAGGTGGTGGATGAAAATGCAGCCCGACGCTGGGGGCATGGTGGCACCTTCCAGGCGAGCATGGGACATAGGCATACAGAGAGAGCCCCAACAGCCGGAGGAGCCGTGGCCGCCCCAGGTCTGGACAAGAAGCGCAGGAAGGTGGCAGCATGGAGGAGCAGAACCTGTGGGCTGCGTCTGATGTCACTATCTGACAAATTAAACCTCTTTCTTACCAATAGGCAGCTGTGGGCCTTCCAAAGAGAGAAAGGTGGTTGGTGGTAGGAGGGTCTGAGAACTGGAGACTGGGACATTCAAGAAATGCACTGATGAGAGGTGAGACATGTTGCACAGAGGTTCCCGCACTCCACATCAAAGCCCATAGTAAAACTAACTGTCAAACGTGAAGGGGAAGGAGCTATTTTACAGATTAGAGCAAACCTGCAGTTATGCACTGAACAATGGAATCATTTTGTGAAAATATAATGAAATGGTGTGTGAATAATCAGCCCTATAGGTACAACATGTCAGACTGAAATGCTTATTTATAAATATGTGGCTGCTTATCTAAGAATAGACTATTCTGTTAAGAAATAAAAGAACTATTATCCCCATGTAAGTTCTCCTATTAGAGAAGACTGGTTTTGAAAACTGCTGCTGTTGAATCTTTTGGCCCATAATTAAAAAAAAACAACTTATATTTACCTTACTACATCTAAGTCCAGGAAGACTGCCTATGAAAATACAAAAGGCATTACTTCCAACTCTTTTAATTCATAGATGGCCTCTCTGTCACATTTAATTTAGTTCCTCTAGTTTCCTCAAAGTATAACACTTATATTTTTATTGAACTATAGCAAAAATTGTAAACAGGTATAGGAAGACATGCTTGTGTTATCCAACTGAAGCCTCCCAATGTATTCAGACTTAGTGTAACAAAAGATCATGAGCCAAGGAGATGGGAAGAGTGGTATGGGAGTAGGGGGTTGACAAAGATAGAAGGGGTGCTCTGTTGTATATTTGCCTTTTATTTTCCTTTTAGAAAACATTTAAAAAACGTTACTCTACATTCCCCAGATTTCAGGTGAACTGAGGGCTCGGTTTGAGAAGCCCAGGTCCCCTCTGCAGATCCTGAAGACAACGTTGGCAAGTGCTGCGAGAAGGCAGATTATACTGAGTACATGTGAATCAAGCTCAGACTATGCCTTTTCATAAGGTCCTCTGATAGAAGAAAGTCAACAGGGCAGGCTTTGGCTTTCAATGTACTTAGTCTTTTCTACAGTAAAGACTGTGTAGCTGCCTAGTACTTCTTTCAAAGTCAGCAGTGCTGGTTTGAAAGAAAATGTGTTTCTCAGGACACCTGGCTGTGCACTCACTCAGCCAATTTCTGCCTGCCCTCCCAACTAACTGTGTGTACCAGGGTCCTTACCATGATACCTTGATTACCGTCTCTAACTCTCTTCTCTAAGAAGAAAGTTAAAACCTTTCTTTCTTCTGCTGCCTGTCCCCCTTCCCCCTCCCAGCATACGGATTGGCACTTGCTTGGGGCAAGCACTCCAAAAATATCACAGCCTCATCAAAAGGAGTTTAACAACAGGAGGATGGAAAAGGGAACAGAATGGATGCAATTATTTCTTGCAAACTGTTTATTAAGGGGCTCATGATAATTCTCTAAAGAACAGAGAAGGAAAGGCAGGCCAAGGAAATACTTAAAGGGCGTCTCTTCTTAAGTTTCAGGATATTCCTATCCTTAAATGGAGCAATCCAAGATTTTGATTCATAATACACGAGAACCCTGGCAGGAATAGATCTGAGTTCTATAACTTGAGATAATTTCTAATTAATATAACTAGTAAAATACTAAACATGCTTACTTCAAGAGCAAACAAGCATTTAACATCAATATGCCTTTTTCATCTACTATATCTGACAGTCAGCTATACCATCCAGGAACCTTAAATACCCCCTGTCTTGTGGAGCATAACAGTGACATCTTACTTAGATCAGAAAATAAATGATTTTATATTTATTTATAAAATTTTAAATCACTACCAGACAGTGGAGCTAAAGAGCTACACACAGAAAGCACAGAAATGGATGCAAGGTTTCTTTTCTTTATACTTGTGTGGAGCATGTGAATTAACAAAAAGTCAAACAGGTATAATTCATTTTTATGTGCAAGTGTTAAGTCATAATACATCTGATTGAATCCAAAGTAAGAAGCAGGTATGTTTTGAGCTAAATTCAGTACTGTCACAAGGTGAGTAACTCTGGTGGATTCAGAACTGAATTCAATTCTGTCCATTGAAAGAAACGCAGTAGCTATTCTTTCCGGTTCTTTTGGAAAAGAAAAAGAAAATGCAGCTGTAAAGTCCTCATCATCCAATTTATTTCACACTGCATGCAAATGACTAAAGGCCAGTTCCCAGTGAAATTGCTGGACACTTGGTCCTACAGTGCTTGTTGAGATGGGGAGAGGCACAGTGGGGCAGGTTCACACAGAAGAGGGGAGAAGCAGCAGTCTGTACCTTCTCATTTCTGAAAGGTTGAATAAGTTCACAGAACAGCTCCAGACTGTTATTTTAAAGGAAGTGACACAGGGCTGCTGAGGAGAAATTGCACATGGACATGCTGTGTTGAGAAGCAGAAAAAAGCCCCTAATTGAAGGTCCACCCTTACTGTTCTGAAAGCTTTTTGTGGCATGAGGAACACAAAGTTTTCTGCCTTATTAGCTGAAAAATGTATGTTTGGAGTGGTTTTTTTCTGTCCCAGAAGATGTTGGTCTCCCTTATGAAGACTTGAGGAGCTTCCTACCTGATCTGCAGCTTTAATACTCTCTAGCTAGATTCACAGATCTCATATATCAGTTCATTAAAACAGGCAAGCTATCATGCTGCTAAACTGCAGTCTTTGTCCACCATGTGAATTCAGACATGATGAGGATAAGTTTGGGATGCACAGAGACAGATAACGACACAAAAACTGTATCATCTGTGCATTAGCAGAGCTGATATCCTCATTGTAGGGATTCAGTCACTACAGAGACAGAAAGTCACAAGCATATGAGTAGTTTTGATTCACTGCTCTGCAGCTATTGTTGAATCGTAGCACATTAATTTTTAAAATCAATTGGTATCTAGTTCGTGTTTGCAGTAGTGAAACAGGATTGAGTCAGATGTTAAAAACCAGGGACATTGTACAGTTGGTGATTGAAAATGGAGTGATAATTTTCTTCCCTTTGACAGGCTTATGTTGATTTTATTCATGTAACTACAGCAATAAAAATGGTTGCTTCAGCCCCTCATTTCATTCACTAGACAAAACAGAAACTTACTTCCTTTTCTCAATTGGTAATAGTTAATTGGCAGGCACTGCAGTCTGGTGCAGTATCTTGAGGAATGCTTGTTAACTGCACCTCTGAGCTAAATCCTTTGGCTCCTGAGCTTATTTAAGCTGCGATCACTGAGGAGAATGCACCCTGAAATTATTTTCTAAATGACTACTACATACACAAATCCCTTCCATCCTCTGCTCCATTATTTCTATCTGTTAATGGGAAACATTCTTGGTATTACTACACAGTGTTTGGAGCCATGCCTCTTTCTATTTGCTCTGAAAAAAATTTGCAATGTATTTGCAAATGAGCTTTATCTGGAAACAATATGGTGTCTGGACAAGCTCAGTGGTATAAAGCTTTGTTGAGCTATAGGTGGGCAGGGTACAGGCAGCAACATGCAGACTTTTCTTTCACTTCAGTAGGTTTCAAATCTAGCTGAGGAGGGATGAGGGGGGGATTAAAACCTGAGCATCCATGTTGCACTTGGCTTCTCTGCTGTGACACCAAAATAGCACAGGTGACTACTAGTCTCACAGTGTTTCACTCAAAGCACACTCTTCCTGCAGGAATGGGGCAAACACAGGAACCACATAAGCTTAATATTATAATAAATTGCATTCACTACTCCCTTTTGCCTAATTCAGTCAAAATTATCCATCTGTTTGTCCCATGGGCCCTCTACAGCTCATAGAGAAGGTGATTTTCCTGATTGTGCTCTCTTACCGCCTTTCTGTTCATCAGTGTGGTTAAGTTGGTTAGTGACAACTGTGAAATCCTGGGTAGAGAATAATTTGTTTCAGAATTTAATTAATACTCAATAAAAGGTATATTAATCTCAATGAGCAGTGTGAGGATGAGCATGCAGGACATTAAATTTAAAATGATACTGTTGTGCCTAAAACCACTAATAGATTTTCCTAATATATCCAGTGAAGCACCTTGAAATTTTATTGCATGAATATACAAGAACTTGAACAGTAAGTGCACACCTCAACACCGGTGATTGGATGCTCTGCCATTAAACTGAAAGCTTTCCCTTGCTCCCCAAAATACACAGGAAAATGCCACTACTCCCAACAATGCAAAAGATCAGTGGTTTATTTCTTAAGAGGGAAAAAGCAGTATGGCTTAGTTACAACATATGAGCGCAGATCAGGATGATTCACACGTGTTCTGGTTTATGTGTGCCGAGTGCTGCAAGTTGCACTGAGTGAGACAGTGTGGACACCAGCAGGGCATATTTGTTTCCTCTGCCTCTCCTGGCTCTCTTCCTGCTTTCTTGTATCTGGAGAAGAGGAACAAAGGGGAGCAAAAGGGTCTCCTCAGCTACCAGCAACAGAAGGTGGGATGAAGAGTTTGTCAAGGTTAGCTTGCAGATTAGGTTCTTCATGTCAGAAAGAATAAATGAATAAAAGCTATTTACCATTACCCTTCTGAGTGAGCACGCCATTTCCTTCTAACCCACACTCCTTAACCATACTACACTCATCACACAGTTTGCACGTGCAGCGACGGTAAATGTGGTGGAAATGTACTGTCGTGCATACCTGCAGGCTTCTGTGTCTTCAATGAAGCTGACTGCAACTGTGCAACAAACTTTAAGTGAGATGCAAGTTGGTAGCTTTGCGGTCCTCTGCTCATTCTCAACTTCCCTGAAAGCATGTCTAGCCGTCAGTATTTTTGGCTCACAGATACCTCTTCATCCCTATTTGCAGAGGGATTGATGACAGAACCAAGGGCAAAGCTCACAAAGCAAAGCCCAAAGCCACACGGTGATTCAGCAACCACGAGGAGAAGACCCGATTCCTGATCTAACCGCTGCCCGGCCCTGCACCCACTTCGAGCAGTGACTGAGCACTGCCTGCCTGAACAGATGAATCATCAGATACTCTGCTTTTGGATATATAGATCAAGCTGCCGGTTAATAATTCATTACAACCTGTGGAACACAGTGCTGGCAAAAGAAAAGATTTGTGGGGGCATTTCTACTTTCTGACAGAGCAGCCTAGGCCTGAGATATCATGCTGGTTTCAGCTTTCTGTATGAGCGTTAATAGCTCCTCACTTCAGAAGTGGGGTAAGAGTTGGCTGCTATGACAGGCTGCCTCTGCACAGCTCCCACAAACAACTTATGGAGATCTGGATGCTGCTGTGAAGATGTGTAGGAATTACTCTCAGACCTGACAGCCTCTGAGTAGCTCGCCTTGATAGCTCCTTTATGCTCTAGACTTATGGATCTTTAAATTATTCAGAGAGTTTTGTTTTCTGTGTTTATTCCCCTGATTAGTTGAGGTATTTCAGTAGGGGAATTTATATTACAGAAATTAGAGGCCTGTTGTTTCATGCTTTGTTCATTCTCTAGCTGGAATTCTTGCCCCCCCCCCCGCCTTTTTTTGCAGAAGGGCTAACACATAGCAGTGCACATTAGTTATCCATGAAACTTCTCTGTGTTTTATTGTGCCAGCTGGTGTCTTCCTACTTAGTATAACTGGTACAGTAAAACTAAAGAAAATCTATATTGTGTTCTATATGGAACTCTATATGACAACTAGCCTGCAAACACAGGATATCTCAGTATGCGTGGTGGCATAGCATTTTCCTCCTGAGAGATCATGGAAATTTTGAAAAGATAAGAAGAGTGATCTTATTCTTCAGACCTGGATGACACAATAAAACCTTGCAGTACATATATACGTAAGCTTTAGGGCACCCTTACAGTAGTACAAGGATCCCTGTACTACATCAGCAGTTAATCATGGTTGATGAGATGGGATACACAAGCCCTGCACTGGACACAACAAAGAGGAGCTGTAGGCATATGGATTCTATATGAAGCACTTCTCCATAGTGCTTCAGAGGGAAAGAAACATTTCAGTAAAGCAGGCAGGCGTCTAGAGAGACTGGCACCCAGTCTTCTGCTTCTGGAGGAATGACGCTGCAGATAAAGTCAACTAGCAGGTTGATACCAGATATCTCCCAGGAAGTATGTGATACACATTTCCTACAAGTAACACACCAGCCCTGGATTAAAGGTCCAAGACTACTTCAAACCCCTTGAAGGAAAGATTACTTCCTCCTGTTTATTTCCCTTATTATTATGAAATCCACAGTCGCTCCAATGTAACTGAGGCAGGGCCGAGCGCAGCCCCGACCCAGGCTGGCAGGAATGGGATGTGGGTGGTTTTGTCCCACTGCAGGAGAGTGGTGGCAGACTGTCCCCGCATTGGCAACAGGCAAAAGTACTCTGTACTGGATGGGACTTTGAGGATTAGTGATTCTTTCATGATTACAACACTGGTTTGGACTTGTGCTTGAGTTCAGTATCACACTGGAGTGGGAGAAAACAGGGAAGGATGGAGGAGCTTTGATTCATTGAACTGAAATGTGATGAGAACAGACTTTCGAGAGACATGAGGAGAAGAACCTGATTTGTGAAGTCAGGAGGCACTCTGCAACCTTTCCTCCTAGCTAAAGGAACTTCAGTTTTAGATAATACATTGCGCATTTCAAACCCAAGCACTATGCCTGTCAAGTAATGACTATTTGTGTAGACAAGAAGGGAGTTGTCTTCCTTTTTTTTCATTTTTTCTTTTCCCAGTCAAGTTTAAATAAATTTTGTTTCTGCTTAATGCTGCAGGAGCTGAGTTGTGGTTGGTCATTTTGGAATGAAGAAAAGTGTTTTCCCAGTGTATTGGAAGCATAAGTAGGGGAGAAGCAATGCCTTGAGCATACAGCAATAACAGAAAAATTGGTTTAGAAAGTACCCTGTTGTATCATTTTCCATGCTCCTGACATGGGACAATGTTCCTAGACTTCTAATGAAGGGGAAGCTGCAGTGTCCCTGAGCTATCTATTCTGGTACTTCCCTTAGGATTAGGAGGTTTTTCTGATCATCTAACCAGAATTTTTCTTGCTGCAGTTTAGGCCTGGGACATCACCCCTTCTGTCAGGAAAAAACAGGAATGGGCTCTTCCCTTCCTTTAGAGAACAGACATTTCTGTCTCTGAAGACTATTAGCAGGTCTTGCTCAGTCTTCTCCTCCTCAGGCTAAATAACTCCAGCTCATTCTATCTTTGCTCATAGGTAATTTTTTCCAGTTCTCTGTTTGTTTTTACTGCTTTCCTTTGGTTTGTCTCCAATAGTCTACACTCTGCCAGGAGTATCAAGAGCTTACAGACATCCCCATGTTGTGGCAGGACAGAAATGGAACTGCAATGACACAAAAGTATGCACCCAGTAACCAGGGACAGGGCTAGTGAGCAGGGGTGCAAGGGAACAGCCTCGTGCTGAAGTGCCTCGGCATGGCTGAGGGTGACTAAGGAAGACAACATGCGTCTACTTCCCCAGTGTGTCCCTAATCAGGTCACCACTAAACCTTTACATTAATAAGCACTACATTTAGCACTAAAAGAACAGTAAGAGAGAGATCATCTAGAAAACAGACTGATTCTGATCTCTTTTACCCTATAGCTCCATGAACATTCTGAAATCATCCTTCATGGACAGGAGAGTATGTGAAAGTGAGGTAAGACCAAAGCTCCAAGAAGGGTAAAAGAAAAGTTCATTTTCCTCTTCCTAGGCCTTGTCTACATAAGCATGTTGCACCAGTTTAATTCAGGTTATTTTTTAAATTGATGCAGTTAAAAGTAATACAAATCCTTTACAGATCCAGTTAATTCAATAACTGAACTGAGATAAATCCATCTAAATCAGTTACAAACCAAACATATTCACATGGGATATGGAGCAATTTAACTAAATCCATACCCATGCCCAGGCTGTAACCAAAACAATGTAACTCTTCTGTGTTAGCAAGGCTGCAATAAGCCATTATCCTGTCAAAATTTTACAGTCAAGTGAGGTAAAACTATTGGAGGCCGATTTTTGAAGCAAATCAGTATTACTTAGAAATGAGGTTTTTAATTTAGAATTGCTATTGTTTATAATGTATTTATTGTATACGTGGATAAAATACATGTATCATTGGGATCTTTCACAAAGAGATCTCAAAAAATGCAACAGCTTATTTGCAAACACAATCCTCACAAACTTCATGTAAAGGACACTACTTCATCCACGTTACCAAGAGGATATTGAGATACAGAAAAACTGCTGTCAAACATTTCCAAAAGTATACTTTTCTTAACTCCTGAAAGAGGTGTGCCATAGCAGGAGGCAGACTCAGAGCACAGAGCCTTACATGCCCTGAAATTTTTAAGAGAAACATCAATAGACCTGCATGGCAGCAGCAGCAGGAGGCACTGCTATGACACAGAAAGGGAACTGTGCTGCCAACTGAATTAAGAGGGATAAGAGCTTTCTTTTAACCCTGCTCCTCAAGTATGAATTTCTGAGCTATTGCCTGTAAATTACAAAGCTTTGATTTTTCAGTGCACAATTTAATACATGCTTTGACCTTTCAACGTGCCATATGAAGCTTTGATCCTTACCAGCCGACTGTCAGGGTGAACTTTGCATAAGATGAAAACAATACATTTCAAAATCATGTTCCCCCTCCCTTAAGAAAACCCATAAAATATTTCTGAGATGGAGAAAACTCATCTTTAGACACTGCCTCAGGGTAAATGCTACAGAAGTGCTACATCTAGATAGGTATGGTCATAAGCCTTGCTAATCACATCCTACAGGCAGGGCTGATAAGCACAGATTGTCTAGGAGGAAAGTAAATTCCTAAGAAGAATGAAAATCAAGAGAGAGTATTCTTACTTCAGCCTTACCTTGGAAAGGGTGGGAAAAAGATTAACAGGGCTGTCCACGGCTTAAAATATGACTGTCTTTGGAACCAGGAGGTGGTTGTACCACTTCATGCACGATGATAAGGTGAGTTCAAAAGGTGTAGCTCAGTTCAATTTAAGAAGAGCTCAGAGATATCTAAACCGTCAGACTGGCAACAATAAAAATTCATAAAAACACAGTCCAGTGATAGTTCTAGTCCTGCTAATGCTATGAAAATGAAAAAAAAAAAACCAAACCAACCAACCAGCCAAAAAACAACCCCAAAAGCCCACAGAGAAAGAAAAACAGCACACAAAAAAGGTGAAAATAAAAGTTTATGGCAGAAAGTACTTCAGTTATTTTTATTTGCCTTGGGCTTTTTCTGTCTGGAAGTTCTAGAAAATCAGATTGCAATATTTTTAAGATTATGTAATGTATTATGTAATTTCTCTCATGCATGGTAACCCTATATAAATTTATAGCACACACTGTAACTTATTTTCATCAATTTGAAAGATAAAGAAAGTTACAAAATTATCCTTGATAAAAAAGCTCTTTATGTGTAGCATAGGTGCATCCTACTACTTTTCTTTACTGAGGGATACTATAAAACTTCCCTCTTTCAGAAAAAACAGGATCAGATATCCTATGCTATGTGTAAGCTGCAGCATTTACCCAGAGTTGCTGTGCTGCAGGTATTTAGCTCATTGTTTCACAGAGCACAGTGGAAGCCTGCAATATCAGCTTGCAATCTTCTCTGAAACACCATTTAAAAGAATTCTTCAGAGCTACAAGCTTTGGATGTCAGTTTAAAGTCAGGTTTTGTCAGTTTTAAATGTCAGTTTTTTCCTACTCTAGGACAGAGTGACTCTAGAAATAGCATCCCTGGTACCACATCCCTCCTTCATCAGTGCTTTCTCTCAGAATTGCTCAGTTTCCAAGCCAGAAGCTTTCCTGGCTCTCTTCTGGCTGCTGGTAGGCATATATTTCCCCCATTCACAAAAAAACCCACTGGCATAAATCTCTCTGAAATCAGCACAAGTAATCCAAGATCCTAGATTTCTCTGCCACTTTTTTCTGTGGATGCATGATGCCACTTAGATCACAGCTGACTCTCCTCCCGTGTCTTCACGTGATTAATGGGAGTGGAAAAATGTACTCAAATCAGTGCAGTGACAGGACTTCACAGCCCACCAAGCATTTCCCCTCGTGCTTGTGCTCAGCACAGACCTTGAAGGAGGGGACACCATGCTCCTCTGACTCTAGGCAGCCTGGGTGTGCAGCTTCTGGCATTTGTGCATGGTTGGCATGCATGAACACCCAAACTATGCTAATTCCTTATTTTCACACTGTACAAAGGACTCCCAGGGAGGGGTGGCACAGGCGTAAAACTGGTTATACAGATTCCACATCAGTCAGGGTTGGCTTTTTGCCTCAGAGCATTCAAGCCTATTTTTCTGCCAGTTTATGCCAGCTATGCTAGCTGACCTCCTCAACTGCTGGCATAAATTGCTGCAACACACCCCTAAATTTCCTCCACAGGGAGCAGATTTGTTGAATTAGAAGGTGCAATCTTTAGATAGCTACTTTTCTGGATGACATGCAGAGGCCAGGAAAGACAGAGACTGCATCAACTTGATCTGTGCTCAGTGAGGGACCAAAGTGTCACAGGAGCCAGCCCTGTCTGCTGCACTTTGGTGGCTGGGAGGACAGCAGGAGGACTGCTCTGTAATAAGGGGAGACAGGCATGGAAAGGGAACAGAACCATGATTACAGAAGAGAAACAAAGAGTTGCCTGATAGTGTCACACTGGAAAAGAAAAAGGTGGGGAGGATTAAGGACGGGATCAGAAGATATGTCTACAGCTCTGTGACTCCAGCATGGCCCTGCCGACAAACCAAAGGAGCAGGTGTGTGGTGAAACAGTCCTGGCTTGGAGAGCAATGATGAGGCCCTGTGAATCACTGCTGATGACTCCAGCTTTTATTTTGATGGCATTAGCGGTCTGTGGTGTTTCAAGACCTATTTTCAGTAAGGCATTTCCTTGGTAACTGCTATCCATATAGTCTCAAATGCTTTTCATGTAAGACTTGGCAGTACTAGAAACTGAAGTTCAATGTGTAAGCCTAGGATGAGGCCAGATTGACATAAAAGTTAGGCAAACTTCCCTTACCTCCTCTGTGCCATTATTAAAAGGCCACTAATTAGGGATATAGGATAATGCTCCTAGACTTTAGCTAGCCTCACCACAGCAGCAGTGGTATTATTTGGGAATGAAAAGAAGAAAGCATGAGATTATAAATGAGAGGGATCATAACACAGACTTTCAGTACCACCAATTATACTGTGCCTCAAGGACTATCTTCACATTTTCAGTCATCCAGAGACCTGATGATAGTTTATAGGAATAAATCACATGGCAATTCACATGATAACTCCCCTGTAACCTTAAATGATTGAGGGTCACCAGGGGTCAGCTAAAATCAGCTGAAGTTATTTTCACTTGGTTTCTAAACTTGCATTAAATATTGAACTTTCATTCAGCTGGAGAAACCAAAGCAAAAAAACCCACCCCAAACAAAACCCAACACGCATATGTTTTCTCCAATGTCTGTGTGCACCTGACCCAGACAGTGCAGTCTGACTTTCAGTGCTTCCTCCAGTTCCTCTCTCACTGACATTTGATACTTTTGCTCACTTAATAATCAGAATCCTGTCTTAAAAGAAGGAAATTTTTTTGGGTAACAGAACTGGAGAGGATATATATACCAACTTCCAATTCCAGCAAACCAGACAACACTTGGACATGAGCACTGACACATCAGACAGGTCAGATTTGAGACAACTAAGTTTAAGCATCGGGAAAACTCAGAATGTTTGATCCAGGACCTGTGATACTAGGTTGATAAGAGGCGTTAGCTAGCTAGGCAGATTTTATTCAAATGTCCAGACTTCCAAACTAATTTCATATAACTAAATTGTTTGGAGCAGATTTTGCAATTTTTATACATTAGCCTGTGTCGTTGACTTTGCAGAGATTCTTCATCTTTTCTGTTAGTACTATCCCCCTACCCCATTAGTGCTCTGAAGTACCTATCTGTATTTAAAGGACTTCCTAGTGTGGATCAAAATAGACTACTGTCTTCTAATTGCTGAATCAAGTACGCATAAATAATTTACCAAAATTGCATTGTTGCACTTAGACAATTTTTGAAATTACCCCATGTAACTTCATTAAACTTCAAGTCTGGAACATTAATTCGAGGGAAGAAAAAATAACTATTTCTGTATTATTAGATCATTCAGGTGGTAAACACATTCTCCAAAAAAGTCATCTAATGAATGTTTCAGTCATCAGATTTAAATTGTAAATGAAACCGTTGTCTATGCATTAAAAAAGCACATGCCATGTTTTGTTAACATAATCAGAAAAATGGAGCTGCCACAAACCCTTTCCCCATCTGCCAGTCATTGCATTAAATGTTTCTGCAATTTTATTAGAATTCCCTGTCTCTGCAGATCCTGCTCAACTGTGAAATTGGAATTGCAAACAGAAATATTACGTTTCTATGTACAGTAGTGGATAAAAAGTCCAATTTTGACATCAGAAAAGACAGGGGAAATATTTTTTTTAAGGTAGAAGAACAGCACAGTGAATATCCCCCCCTCACCCCAAGTATGAGGCAGAAGGTAAGAAAGCAGCTGTTTTCTTTATATGACATTTTTGTATGACAGCAGGTAGAAACTGAGGTGCTGGAGCAGCTTTCTGGCAGTAGCTTTAACAAAGGAAGGACAGCAGGTAGAAACTGAGGTGCAGGAGCAGCTTTCTGGCAGTAGCTTTAACAAAGGAAGGACAAAAGACTGCCTGTCCTTAGCAGGTAGAAACTGAGGTGCAGGAGCAGCTTTCGGGCAGTAGCTTTAACAAAGGAAGGACAAAAGACTGCCTGTCCTTAGCAGGTAGAAACTGAGGTGCAGGAGCAGCTTTCGGGCAGTAGCTTTAACAAAGGAAGGACAAAAGACTGCCTGTCCTTAGCAGGTAGAAACTGAGGTGCAGGAGCAGCTTTCGGGCAGTAGCTTTAACAAAGGAAGGACAAAAGACTGCCTGTCCTTAGCAGGTAGAAACTGAGGTGCAGGAGCAGCTTTCGGGCAGTAGCTTTAACAAAGGAAGGACAAAAGACTGCCTGTCCTTAGCAGGTAGAAACTGAGGTGCAGGAGCAGCTTTCGGGCAGTAGCTTTAACAAAGGAAGGACAAAAGACTGCCTGTCCTTAGCAGGTAGAAACTGAGGTGCAGGAGCAGCTTTCGGGCAGTAGCTTTAACAAAGGAAGGACAAAAGACTGCCTGTCCTTAGCAGGTAGAAACTGAGGTGCAGGAGCAGCTTTCGGGCAGTAGCTTTAACAAAGGAAGGACAAAAGACTGCCTGTCCTTAGCAGGTAGAAACTGAGGTGCAGGAGCAGCTTTCGGGCAGTAGCTTTAACAAAGGAAGGACAAAAGACTGCCTGTCCTTAGCAGGTAGAAACTGAGGTGCAGGAGCAGCTTTCGGGCAGTAGCTTTAACAAAGGAAGGACAAAAGACTGCCTGTCCTTAGCAGGTAGAAACTGAGGTGCAGGAGCAGCTTTCGGGCAGTAGCTTTAACAAAGGAAGGACAAAAGACTGCCTGTCCTTAGCAGGTAGAAACTGAGGTGCAGGAGCAGCTTTCGGGCAGTAGCTTTAACAAAGGAAGGACAAAAGACTGCCTGTCCTTAGCAGGTAGAAACTGAGGTGCAGGAGCAGCTTTCGGGCAGTAGCTTTAACAAAGGAAGGACAAAAGACTGCCTGTCCTTAGCAGGTAGAAACTGAGGTGCAGGAGCAGCTTTCGGGCAGTAGCTTTAACAAAGGAAGGACAAAAGACTGCCTGTCCTTCCAGTCCTTGGAGTGGGACACCAGCTGAAGGTTAATAAGCCTGAGTTGCACTGGTTGCTGCAGGCACTGCCTCCGCTCAGGCTGCAGGAGTAGATGAGTAGAGGTTGGGGAAAGAATAGGCAAGCCCTGCTGCCTAAATCCTTGCTGTAGCCCTATTCTTACTATACATTTGTTGCAATTCTTTTATTAATGCAAGAGGTGTTTGGGAGGGTTTATCTAGTTCTGACAATATCACCTGTGTTTGGTATGGCTGAAGCATTATTTCCAAAGCTGATAAAACATAGGGGTCAAAAAGAGTTTGTCGAGTCCAAGGGTTGAACCAACTTGTCTACGGGGAAAGTGTTTTTACACCTTTCTTAATAAAAGGTCCCAAGATAAGGTGTTTCTCCACTTCCTTGATCTCCATTCTCCCTTCTTCCCAGCCTCATGGTACATGTGTTTCCATTTTTGAAAGGAGTTTTTTCAAGAGTCAAACAGAAACACTTTTGCGCATGCTCATTTTCAGTTTGCCTGCACAGCATGTTTGCTTCCCTGCTGGAAAATGAGAAATATTAAAATGGAAAGAGGGACGTGAAAAGACTCTCTAGTTGTTCAGCCCCTCTTGTAAGCACCCTGCCTCCACCATTCAGAACACAGCAGAGACAAAAAGAATGACCTCTGGGTTCTCAGGAAAACGTATCTGTTCTCAGCAACATGTCTGTAGAATAGATTTTTTTTTTATTTCAGTGATCTCAGTCATGAAGTTTAATCAGTCCTGCATCAGCAATACTTGATTTTTCAGCATTGATTGACACTCACCTGCAAACAAAAGGTAGGAGAACATTCCAAAGCCCTGCTGCTGTCTCCTTTCACGACAATTAACGTCTTTGTTTTTTCTCTTGAGTCAATGTAATGTTCAAGAGCTGTTCAAAGATTTCTGTCTTCTTCCACAACTGTTTCTTCAGTAAAGTCTCTCTTTCCCTTGGATCAAAGTCTTGGTCTACTTTTCTTTCTCATCATAACTGGACTCTGGTCTAAGCCATGGCTTCTTGGCATTTCTATCTAGTCTAGCCTACCGTAATAATCCATAGAAAATGGCACTCAGAGGAGTAACTTCGTCACTAACTGGCTGAGGACAAAGAACCTGCAGCTGCCCTCACTGTCTGATGCCCTCATGAGGACTTCATAAATACAGCAAATCAGCCTGCTGCCTTCATCTTTAATCATATTTATCCCCAACTATTTTTAAAGAAATCCAGATACAGCTGTCCCCCCCTTCTGCCTCCTCCCGCACTGAGAGCACAGCACATGGGGTGCCTCTGTCCTCCCTGATGCCAGCACACACTGAGTCCTTACTCAAGACACGAGCAACAGGCAGACTCCCTCCTTACCCTGCTGGTGGTAAGTAGGGTAAGTAGGGTACCCTTTGCTGCAGCCCGGGCTGATCTGATGCCTGCAGCGCAAACCAGTAACAGAGCAGCATCACAGCTAGTTAGAGAGATGCTCCCCTAAGCAAACTCCACAAGACCCTAACCCAGGTACTGTCTTCTGAAGCTGCTTCTTTTTCTGTTTGCAATTTAAAGTGTGCATGCATATGTTTGTGTGTGCACACATACAGAGATCTAGGTACTAATATCCTCTCACAGCTAAACCATTAATGTCTTTCTGCCCTCTTCATCTTGCTATATAGAGCCATAGGTACATCATTTTGCCAGGGCATCTTGAAGATGTAAACTTGATTCTTAACTATTTACACCAGTTTTAGTCTAGTGTTACTAAGGTGCAATAACAACAATGCAAAACTTGTATAAGCAGATAAGAGAATGAGACCCCATGACTCTCTTTATAATTTGTTTTGAATCAGCCTCCTCATAGACTGCTTAGAAGGGTTTCTTCTTTTTTTTTGCCCCCACTTGTAGGTTCTATGAACTGTTATTCTACAACAGCTCCTGTTTAATTAGGATTTTATTTTAGAACAGACTAAGACACACTTCCATGGAAGGTGTCCTGGTTTCAGCTGAGTTAGAGTTACTTTTCTTCCTAGTAGCTGGCATAGTGCTGTGTTTTGGATTTAGCATGAGAAGAATGCTGATAACACACTGATGTTTTCGTTGTTGCTAAGTAATGCTTAGACTAGTCAAGGACTTTCTTTTTCAGCTTCCCATGCTCTGCCAGGTGCACAAGAAGTTGGGAGGGGGCACAGCCCAAGAAAGTTGATCCAAATCGACCAAAGGGCTATTCCATAGCATATGACGTCATGCTCAGTATATAAACCGAGGGGAGTTAGCCGGGGGGCAGCGATCGCTGCTCGGGGACTGGCTGGGTGTCGGTCGGCGGGTGGTGAGCGGTTGCATCACTTGTTTTCTTTTCCCTGGGTTTTGTTTGTCTCTCTCGTTCTCCTTTTCATTACAATTATTATTATTATTATTATTATCATTATTATTATTACTATTATTATTATTTTATTCAATTATTAAACTGTTCTTATCTCAACCCGTGGGTTTTCTTACTCTTGCCCTTCCGATTCTCTCCCACATCCCACCGGGGAGGGGGAGGGTGAGCGAGCGGCTGCGTGGTGCTTAGTTGCCGAGTGGGGCTAAACCACGACAGAAGGTCAGGGATGGCTAGATTTTACACTCAGTCAGTTTCCCCAAATCAAGTCCATTCAAGAATAAACGATGAATCCAGAAAAACTGTGAAATGTCCTTCTAAAGGTCCCTAGATATGGGTAGTGGGCAATATATGAACAGCCTCAACATTTTGTAGTTACAATATGAGACACAATCTAACAATTTTACAGAAGAGAGACTTTTATACCTCTGCAAACTTGTCTGGAATAATTTTTAAAAATTGAACTTTCTTGGAAGACCTACTCTGCTTTTCCTCAGTTCCATTTTCCATGCAAAAAGCAACTGGTACTTTCAGTCTAAACAATTTCACTTTACATCAAAGAAAAGCAGCGAAAAATAAAAAGCAAACACAAATTTGTTATGAGAGTACATGACATAGGGATTTCTTTTTCCAGCTGCCCTCTTGAATCTCTTCACAGTACTGCTCTCATTTTAAAGTGTTTCACAAAGAAAATAATAATGAACAGTAACATCTTTGTAACACTGTTATGAAGAAGGAGATTCTGCCTTCACCCACTTTTCCATTCTGTGATGACCTTCTTTTTACTTGACAACCTGGAAGCATGAAATTAAGCTTACCATGGCATAAATTTACTGTTACGACCTTGATGCAGCACTAAATCATAAAAAATGGACAAAGCTAGAAGTTGTGTAATAACAATGAACGAGCAAAGACTTGGAGAGGAATTGAACTGATTTTCTCCAAACGTAGCTTGTTCCATAGAATGCAAAGCAGTCTACAACAAAGCCAAGTCAAAGGATGACAAACTAAGAGCTGGCAGATTTGGCTGGAATTGCTTTACTGACTTTAAGTGAGGATGCAGATGTGGATGTGTCTGACTGAACGCAAATTGAACAAGATATCCCAGTTCAGTTTATCCTATATATATATCATAATACCCAGAGAGACTATATTTTAGCTTGCAATCTTAATTCAGTATTCCCAAACTTGTGAGTTTTGATTAAGCTTAACAACGTAAAGATTTTATCTGTATCTGGAACAGTTGGAACTTTATAACAACTCTTTCCACTTTCATAAGAGATGTGAATAATAAATTAACACCCCTACAAACTGCTTTAGTTGTTGTCATCTGGCTTGTCTCAAGCTGGTTTCCTTGTGGAGCATAAATACATACAACACTGCAGACTTGCTACAAATCAGGCCATGACCAATCTACCCCATCATGACCTCAAGGTGACATAAGAGTTTAACCTTTGCATCGACTCTCATTCCTTGCAAGGCTACCTGTTAGAGACCCATTTAACACCAGTTTTTCTGATGCAATCTCTAGATTTGTAGAAATGCAATGAGATCACCAGCTGATTTTCTGCAGACTATAAGTCATTTATCTGATGGCAAGAACTGACATACCTTAGTGCTGGTCTAGTAACCTAACCATGAGATGAAAGGCTCTACAGTATTTTCCCCATGGCCTGAGCTACCTTTTCTTCAAGCTTAAAAAATCAGTGTTTATGCACGGGAGCTATTACTTACAGTGGTAACACAGTTATAATACAGTATGACTTTAATTTGGAGATATTGGTTTCCATCAAATTTTATTATTGAAAAAATAGGACAAAAAAAATACAAGTGACAAGGAAAGGAGTATCAACTGGGTAACATATGCTTTTCTTAGCTGATGGCAGATCATCTTTAATGCCACCTGGCTGAGCATGAAACACTTTCCAGGGATGCCATACATATGTACCCTCAGGGTTTTGTTACTATTTCACAGGTGAGCTCTGGATTGAGACATACTAGGGCTGATTCAGCCTGCTCTGGCTTTGTATACTCTCACTGTGAGATTGGATGTTGCTCTGGTAAGAATAGGGGGTGACTTTTCCAAAGTCAACAGAGCTGCACCCACTTATGCCAAATGAGAATCTGGCTCATATTACTGTTTTAATTAGAGTCATGTCAGAGCTGCTGTTTCGTACACATCAATTAATCAAAATGATACATAAAACATATGGCTCCAACAGGAGTAGGGTGAAGGACACCACTTTCCAGTATTCTTATCACCTGAATATTAAGTCCTCATTGCTATCAGATAATACTTAATGGAAACATATTTCAATGAGGTGTACAAAACCACAGGGATACAGTCATCACTATTAGGTTGATGCAAACAGCTGTCCACATGGGATAAATTTAATGACCTAATCCAGATGCTTTTGAAAACTGGCTCCAGAAATCCAGCAAGCTGGCACTCCTTCTCCTGCCAGATCCAAGCTCCCAGCTTCCAAACTGAGCTTTTCATCTTTTAACAGTGCTTAATGATAGCTGATCCTGTAACTCCATAGACAAATCAAGAGACATGGCCCAGGACCAAAATATTCTTTCCCTGAAGAGAAGTCTAGACACATCACAGCAATTTTTATTCTGCTGGCTATTTTTTTAACACTGATTAATCCACCTAGGCTGCATTTTGAAGCATCACCAGAGGCAATTTACATAAGCTATTTTGTGTGCATGGTTTCTCTCCATCTTTTCAATGTCTTTGTATCAAAGAAATCACTCTGATTCTTTATCTTAACTAGGTGATGTGGCACCAAACAGCTGCTGCTCTGCCAGAGTTCCCATATCTCCAGAAATATAGAACAAAGGTCCTAGCCTTTTGTGGTCATTAAAGGTAGTCTTGCAATTTCCCATATGAGTCAAGTTGTTTTGCTCCTATGCCCTTGACAGAATCCTATCTCTGATAATTGCTCTGCCTTCATAAATTACTCTCTGCTTTTCAGCTTCACACAGGTTTTATGCTGATTGCATCGAAGCCCTTGGGTGTTTTTGGCACTTTATTACTTAGCTCAGTGAAATTGTGTTTTTAAACAACTAAGATGCCTCTTCTAGTGCTGAATGTGACATCAACTTCAACACCATTCAAAGATACACAGCCTTTAAGACAAGTAATGATGAAAAATGCTGAAAGTCCAGGGCAGTTTACTCAATAAAAAGTTATTGTGTATGTTGGAGTTTGGCCAGATCGGTTTACATCTCTACTCTTGTGAGGAGTGACATGAATTTGTTGAAGGCCCCATTCAGTGAAGACTGGACTTGCCATCAGAAGGTGTAACCTGTAGGGAAGGGTACTGATGTGCTGTAGTACAGCTACAATCTCTATTGCACTTCTGCATGCAAAGCCAACTGCTCCCACCTTTGGTCCTGATTCTCCTGCAAAATTACAAAGGAGGCAGCTTAGGCCCTGTTCTTCCTGCGGTAAGTTTTCTGCCTGGGAAATGATCTACTGAGATTCATTTGTGGCTTCATAAACCATGACAATAGTATGTCAGGCCAGATGCAAGATAAAACCTTATCCTATGCTGTTATTTTTGTGGGTCTTCCTCAATGCTAATTTCTAGGATAGACATAACTCAAACAAAAATCATAACCACATATTTTTTGCTGCATGCAGATTGGAAGAGTAAACTGTTTACTTAACATTTTAGATAGCATTACACCTAAATATCTCTACTTCCATTGAGGAAGCTGCCTGAACAAGATTCTCAAGCTACAAAAAATAACATCTACACTATAAGCCTGTATCTCAGGAGGCTTTGGATCCAGAATGTGTGGTAAATGCCAAATAGAATGATTTATGTTAGATACAGGAAATAACTGGCCTTAATAGACTGGACTGTGTCATCTGTATCTAGTTATTCATCCTATCATTTGAGAATTATCCAGTGACAAAGTGGTGCCACTATGAAAATACCAAGAGAAAAAACAAAGATCCTTTGTACGTGAAGTGAATTTGCTAATGCAATGGCAACATAGGAAACTGGGCCCTGAACAGCAACTGTTATTAATTTCTGTATTACACTTCATCTGAATTGCTCATGGCTCTTTGATTAAGATATAAACTGTTCATTTTAGAATAAACTGAGAGGTATTTGTATCATTATGCTCACTTTACTTTCCAGTCTCACAAGGAAATGAAGACATTTTCCAGATTTTCAAAAAGTCCTCTAATCTTGGGCACCTTTTTCAAGATGCTACAGACACTGATTTCATGGGCAGTTGCAAACATGCAGATGCTTAGGAAAATCAGGTGCCAAATCTTACCCTGCAGACAATGCACTTGAAAAATATGGAACTAGGTAGTTTGGTTGGATTGCCTTGAGAAGGGGCCAGACAATGGACTTCTCAGTCATATGCTCTCCCTTCAGCTGAGCACAGTAAAGAGTGAAAAATCTTATTCAATAATTCCTTCTGTCTACTTACAGCCCTTTACTACTGATAGACAAAAATGCATCTTTCTGTCAATTATGTTACGTGATTTGTTAACAGTGAAATTAATAACAGGAAGACTTTATCACAGTAGTGACACCTTTCAACAGCAGTCTCCAGCAGTCAGTACTTCAAGTTTGATAAGAAAACTGAGAGGAGAAAATCCCCTCCACTCTGCCCCAAAAGTAATTACATGAGCCAATTAGAAAAAGAAGGCTGCCAAGGCTTTGGGAGCACAGCTACAATTTGTGAGCTCCAGTCACATCAGCCATGTCTGCGTTGTTTGAATTTTCACATCCTAGGAGAAAGGCAACTTGATATGTTACTGAATTCATATGCATGAATGCAAGGCCTTGTACATTTTCCTCAGATCCTCCTTGGAGAGCTGTCTAACACGGTGATAGCTTATCAAAACCTCTCATTATGTGATTTCAGAGAAGAATTTTTGAAGACTAAATTGTGTTAATGTAGGGCAGGCAAGGGGGTAAGAGAAAACAAGATACACCTGTTAACTCAGGTTATGTGTTTTCTAATTGTTAACCATTGTCTTGGGACTGACTGCAGGTGGTACTGACCAGTTCAACACAGGCTGCATGTTAGTTTGCATTCTCATACAGGGTAGGCTGACATCTCAGAAACCTGTCAGGTTTGCTGCTGTCTTTTAGAAGCAGCTCTATTACCTGGGGGTGCAGCAAAGTGCTCACAAAAGGATTTCAAAAGTATAGAAGACTAATTGACATTTTATCCAAGATCGCAATGCATTCAACAAACTTTACAAAGTGATTTATAAAGTACAAACTGCAGTCTGCATGTACACAAATTCAAGGTCATCTATGCATGATATTTTTCATGCATGGAAGCATGTGGATACTTTCACTCTGAACAAGCTCTCATTTTAGTCGTGGGGACAATGAAACCCAAGAGAAAACAAGAAGCCAGCATACATCTCTCCCCTTTGCGATCATCTGATCTGCATAGATCAGTGCATAATGTGAGCTGTTGCAGGCTCCCAGCCATTTATTGTTATTCTTCTGTTCCAGTGCAAAGTCAGCCGGCTCAGTTTAGACAGGTTTCACCGGTGTTTTCAGCTAAAATGTTTGCCTTGCACTGCAGTAGATGAGGATCAGTCACAGAACAGGCTCCTTCCCTTCTGCTGGCCCTGCTATGGGGTGGGCAACCCCCAGCAGAGATGTGGTACCAAACTAGCTGAGTTAGTAGCATCCTATACCTCTGCAGCTGAAACTGCAGGGAATACGTGAACACAGACTAAATTATTATATAAAGGGTCTCACAGAACAGCAGCTGCTCCTGCAGCTAGGATCATGTGTGAAAATTTAAAGCTATGATACAGACAGCATTAGAATACTGCAGGGCAGAATTACATCAAATAAGGAAAGTTCTGGCAATTCGCACCCAAAGCAAAGGCGTGGACATTTTGTTTGAATGGGTAAAGCTGCTTGAGAAGGGAGGCTTATAGTCTGTGGCTTAGCTTGTTCTTTTTCTGCTAATACAAAACTATGTTAAAAAGAATCTTGCTTCTTTCTTATTTTTGAAATGATTAACTCTACTCCGTTCTTTAAGACGTACTTGAGCAGCAATTGAAAGTTCAGTTTGTATTGATGTTGCAATTGTATCATTAAATAATGACCATTACAAGCTGACTAGGGGTGGGCTGTTAAGTGGGTTAGAGGTGATTAATTATTAGGTCTTATAGGTGGATGTATGTATATTTGATTAATTTTATCTTTGTATCAGTGACGTCATGTTGAATAATTGGTGGCTAGAGAAGCAGCTTTGTTGCCATTTGATGAGAGAGAGAGGAAAAATATACTGTTTCTATGTGAGCACAGGAGAAATGTCTTTAATTTCTCTTCACAAATTGCCATTCTCTCTAGTCAGCAGTAAAGTTCGTATTCATCTGCCATGAAAGGAAGGACTAGAAGAAAGAGTTTGACCTGAAAGGTCAGGCATTCCCACAGAGAGAACTCCCTCTCTGAGCTTTGCTGGGGATATCTTGGTTAGCTACAATTTCTTAATCACAAACTACACATGCTGATTCTTTTATACGCATTGCTTTTAGGTTTCAATTAAAATGCAAACACAGGAAAACAAATTATTTCTTTGGGCTATATGCAGATTTCTTCATGGGAACTTCCTGNAAAATAGTGATAATATTCCCTTCCCTCTCCTTTTTGTACGTCTTGTTTACTTGACTGAAAGTTGTTTTGCATGAGCACTGTTTCTTAATGTACTATTCCTGTATGTACTATCCTACACGCACTATTTCTAGCCCTCAAGGCCTTTGGGATCACTTAGGGTGTCTCATTTCTTTTGAAATACAAATAGTACTCATAAAGAGAATCTGGATTACTTGGGAAAGGAAGGAATATTTACCTGTTTCTCTGGCCGCTGGTCAGTAGGGTCACAGGAAAGAAAGACAAGGAAAACTACAAGAGAAAGAATGGAATATAAGTCTAAAAGAAGGTTACATTAAAGAAGAGATGGGGATGTGGACTTGAGAGACTGAGGTTACAGGAGGGCAGAACTGAGTACAGAGTGAAAAAAGGTTTAAAAGATAGGACAGAAAGAAAGCAAAGAGAAAAATGAAGGTGAGAGA
>VYZW01062784.1:0-17079 GCA_013401315.1 Balaeniceps rex
TCTTTTCCAACCAAATGATTCTGTGATTCTGTGAATAGCGAAATTCCACTTACGTAATGTGCTTCGTACCAGCTGAAATTACTCAAGCAAGACAATGACCTTACCAAGCTCAAACTCTGTGCTTTTAACTGCAGCAGATTATTGTCCATGTCCCATCCACTGCTTTTTGGAGCTGAATGTTTTAGCTGCACACCATTTATTTTCTCCCAGGCATACTACATAACATTGACACTCTCACTTGATACTCTGTACCACAAATCTTAGAAATTATTCCATGAACAATTTGCGGAGGGCCCTGATACACACCTAATACACCAGTCACCCATGGCTTGTTCACGTGATGGCATTCTGGTTTTAAAGGATTCCTTTGATGACAAGCTGCAGGTTTAGAGTTTGAAGTTGGAACAGACACACCATCAACAAACTTAAATACATGACTAGTATCCTTTTTAATGAGGCCCTTACACTTTTATTTATCACTAGCTTGTCCTCATCCTTTTTAATTTTTTGGAGTATCAACTGGGTTTGCCTGAAAACTGTGTCTCAGTCTTTGAGTTTCCTCCATGCTATGCCTCCTGCTTTCTCCATCCTCTCTCCTGCTGTGTCTTCTTTGTTGCACAGTTTTCATGGAAATTTCCCAAGTCTCTTGTGACTTTACTAGCAGCCTTCTAAAAAAAAAAAAAAAAAGGCAATTTCTGGTGCATATTTTAGGGTCAAATTAGCTGTATCAATAGTCATTCTTAATTGCTCTGTTTTGCATACAGAGCACTAGCAGTCCCTCTATGCATCATTAAAATCCCCTGTCCTGGTTTCAGCTGGGATAGAGTTAATTTTCTTCCTAGCAGCTGGCATAGAGCTGCGTTTTGGATTTAGCATGAGAATAATGTGATAACACACTGATGTTTTAGTTGTTGCTAAGTAGTGTTTATACTAAGTCAAGGACTTTTCAGCTTCCCGTGCTCTGCCAGCAAGGAGGCGCACAAGAAGCTGGGAGGGAGCAGAGCCAGAGCAGCTGACCCAAACTGACCAAAGGGCTATTCCATACCATATGGCATCATGCTCAGTATACAAACTGGGGGGAGTTGGCCGGGGGGCAGCGATCACTGCTCGGGGACTGGATGGGCATCGGTTGGCGGGTGGTGAGCAGTTGCATCACTTGTTTTTCCTGGGTTTTCTTCCTTTCTCTCTCATTTTTTCCCTTTCATTACAATTTTTATTCATATTCTTCTTATTATTTTCCAATTATTAAACTGTTCTTATCTCAACCCATCAGTTTTCTTACTTTTGCTCTTCAGATTCTCTCCCCCATCCCACCAGGGGCAGGGAGGGTGAACGAGCAGCTGTGTGGTGCTTGGTTGCCGACTGGGGTTAAACGATGACAGTCCTTTTGGTGCCCAATGTGGGGGTGGTTACAGCAATGGAAGCAGAGCAACTGGCAGCGCAGAGGCAAACCCATCTGGGCTGCCGCATTGTGGCAAGATATTGCTGCCTGGGTAGGAAATCTGCTTGTAAAAGTATGTCACGTAGATGCTCATGTACCTAAGAGTTGGGCCACTGAAGAACATCAAAACAACCAGCAGGTGGATCAGGCTGCTAAGATTGAAGTGGCTCAGGTGGATCTGGACTGGCAACATAAGGGTGAATTATTTATAGCTCGGTGGGCCCATGACACCTCAGGCCATCAAGGAAGAGATGCAACACATAGATGGGCTCGTGATTGAGGGGTGGACTTGACTGCAGACGCTATTGCACAGGTTATCCATGAATGTGAAATATGCACTGCGAACAGGCCAAGCAGTTAAAGCCTCTTTGGTATGGANCTGGGCCAAAGAGCATGGCATTGAGTGGGTATATCACATCCCCTATCATGCACCAGCCTCCGGGAAAATTGAACGATACAATGGACTGTTAAAGACTACACTGAGAGCAATCATTGGCGGGACGTTCAAACATTGGGATAGACATTTAGCAAAAGCCACCTGGTTAGTCAACACTAGGGCATCTGCCAATCGAGCTGGCCCTGCCCAATCAGAACTTTTATGTACCGTAGAAGAGGATAAAGTCCCTGTAGTGCACATAAAAAATATGCTGGGGAAGACAGTCTGGGTTATTCCTGCCTCGGGCAAAGGCAAACCCATTTGTGGGATTGCTTTTGCTCAAGGACCTGTATGCACTTGGTGGGTAATGCAGAAGGATGGGGAAGTCCAACGTGTACCTCAAGGGGATTTGATTTTGTGTGAGAATAGCCAATGATTTGAACTGTATGATGTTAATCGCTACGTAATACTGTATGTCATTACTACTATAGTTATTACATGCCATATCAAAGGCATTACAGTAAGAATCGCCCAGGTTAACGAATGAACTTTGATGAAACAGAGCAAAGTACAGTGGTGATGGAACCAGAACTGACCTCAGTATGCAACACACTCCAAATTAGCAATGCTCTGTTAATTTTTTTTAATCTGGCTGAACATTCCAAGGGTTTTTTTCATTTTCTTTTAGATTTGATCTGCTAAAGCGGAAACTGTTTGACTTGTTAACAGATTGGGAAACAGATTTTCTGAAATTTCCAGAATCTCAGCAAATGCTTTATTTCCTGGTTTAATTAAACTGCTGGGCTTCACAGCAAGTTACATATTTTAGCTCTCATTGCATTCTCATTACACGGCCTATTTTTTATATCAGTGATATTTTTAGTTATAATATTCCCTATTCTGGTCTAGACCTCAAGTGAACTATCAAATAAGGTCACTTTCACCAAGCCACAATAACTTTTTAAGCCATTTTTCTTTCTTTGTAATAGACTGTACACAGTTTTGGTGTTGCAGTCATCTTTTCCATAGTATTTCCAGAGCAAAAGCCCGCACTTACTCTCCAGTTTTGGCCTCTGCTAGAGGTCCCAATAAACAAAGGTCCCAATAAAGTGAGTATGCATAAATTCCTAACATTTTCTACCCAATTATACTGCTTTTCTGACAGGGTTTGGATAGCTTATGAAATAGAAGACAGGAAGATTTCAATATTCCCAAGTATTTTAGAGAATACTACCCAATCTCTGTATTCTGTGGCACAGGCAAGCTCTGTTTTAGAGGAAAAAGCTCTTCCCCTTAGCATCCTGTTTCTCTGGCTAATTTCAAAGAATACGCGCCTATAGCAATAAACTGCAATTTACAGGATGACAGTAATAATGCAATTAATCAAGGATGTCCAGACTTTTCCCTCTGAAGACGAAGAAGTAGTCTCCATTCTAAACCAGGAGGATTTTGGCTTTCATTCTGTTATTAGAAATACAATCCTCTATGATTCAGACAACTAATCTCACTATTTGTGTAGAAAAGTGTCTGCCTAGTTAGAAGTTTATTTAAAAAGAAATGTTTTTTATTTGAGTGAAAAATAATGATTTAACAGAGAAAATCTAAGGCTACTAAAGTTATAAGCTTCAAAAAATAAGGCAAAGCACACCTTTCAAAAAACCTTTCAGTATTACTTAAACCCTGACTATGATATATTTCTAATTCTCTAGTGAAGCTCAAACGAGACACGCGAAACAGCTTTTTGCTTGGGAAATTGCCTTTGTTTTCTTTTTAAAATAGCCTAATGCAATGCAATCTGCTTGATTTTTCTCTGTTGATATGGGTTCTGTTTGCAGCACTGAGGACGAGGCGCTTGCACAGGATAGCGCAGGGAAGCGAGTAAACCTCTGAGTCTTGAAGGTCTGGAGTAAAGAGAAATGAGGTCTCCTGGAGAAGAGACATGGCATCCATCACCGGGAGAAGATGGAAAATGGGCAGGGCAGGGGCTGGAGAGTAGGAAATGAAAGTGCAGGCAGGAGCCAAGCAGGGCACTGCAGCTTAATCTAACCTGAGGCTGGCAGCATGTTTTGGCGGGTAAGAGGACAGGGCTCTGCCACAACCGCAGAGCGGGAGCAGCTTTTTGGACAAGCCCCTGCAAAGAGAGCACAGGGAGACAGTAAGGCCTGAGGTGAGCTGGGCTAGGGAAGGACTGGGGCTCACAGAGCTCCAGCGGGGGTCCAGCAGCATTGACGGCAGTGCAGTGAGACACTGGGATTAATACAAGCAATTTTATTTTTCTGGTTTTAGGGAGGGTGATGAGTTTATGACAGAATAGAGAGGGAAGATTTACAGAAGAGTGGAGGTGGGAAACGTGAGAAGTTTTAGGTAAATTTATTTTAAGAAAGCAATGGAATATCCGAGAGGAAATGTCAAGGAAAGAGCTGGATATACAAGAGCGGAGGGGGAAGCTGTGAATGATTTGCAAGTCTAAAAATAAAACTAAAAATAACAGGGACTAAGCCTTTTGACCAGGGAGATGGGGAGAGAAGAGGAAAGCACAGCCCAGAGCCCGGTGCGATGGGCTGCAATCAAGCCAGGCAGCAACGCTGCCAGGGCGAGGGTTTCTTTGGGGGCCACCTCCTTGCCACCTGGCAGCACAGCTCAGGGGCAGCTCAGATGAGCAGCACTGACAAATATGCTCTTCTGTACGTGGGGTTTTAAACAAAGAAGTGGTTAGCATAGCGTCATGAAGTTAAAATAAGTCATGTGTACAAAAAAAAAAAAAAAAAAAAAAAGCTTTTGGANAAGGAGAAACACACTACTTGCCTGTTTACGTGTAAAACAGCAAACCCCCCAGTCAGCAGAGCACTCCTCCACCCCCTGCCCTGCTCTGATCCTGTTCTCCAAGTCCCGCAAAAGGAAGAGGACACTGTCCACCTTTAAAACTCGCTTTATTCCTCTTTAGGAAAACCTTCTTCCTTAAAGGTATTTGGACATCTAATCAAATTGTGGAGCAGAAAAGGCAATGCAGGGCCCTGCTCCCTCACTCTTTGGGATTATAAGCATCAACCATGGTTTGACCTTACTGAGTGGTGGCTCTGCCTTCTGCCTCTGCTGCCCTGCTCTTTGCATCAGAAAAACCCCAAATCTGTTAGACTGTCCTCAGAGCTGATGAGTCAGAAAATGCACCAGCTATGCTTGTCTCCCCATATTGACAATCTATACCTTAAAAAACCTGACAGTAAGGACGAGACGCCCCTGACTTCTTCTGGGAAGGATTTCAGCATGTCACCATGTCAGCCATGTTACAGATTTGAAAAAAAAAAAAAAAAAAAATCACACTAGCCTCTGTCACCAGGTTTTTAAGACTTTTATAGATAAACAAAGCACACAATTTATCTTGAATTTCCTGGATAAATTAAAGCTTGCAGAGAAGCAGCAGTCCACAGGACATATGGCAACATTGTTATGGAGGGCTGTATGCCTAAATTTACAGCCAGATTAACAACTTTGTATGTCTCCAGTCACCCCTCTGCTATGCCAATCCAGTATGGAAATTGAAGATTTAAGTATTTGCCAAATATGCATTCAACCAAACGTTGACATGAAGGAGTAAATGCAGTTGTAATATAACAGCATATGCAGATATTTCATACCAAGTAGATTTAATACATTTGCAAAAGGTGAAGGTCAGAATAAAATATGCAGTTTTGGGGAAGTGGAAAGAATATAAGAACAAGTAGTTAATATCAGGCATATTTCATTAAAAAAAACCAAACCTACAGTAAAAGCATTTAATCATGTTTCACAACATATCTCCTAGACAGCAAACAACTACACCACCACAGCTACAGGAAATTCAGAAAAACATTTAACAAAATCTTTGGCAAGTAGGTTAAAATTGCAGTTATATGACTTCAATTAAACTAGCAGAAAAGGAATGACTCCAGTGATCATTTTTTTAATAAAACATATCTCTAGTCCTTAAATATTAGCCAGTGAATTTGGACTTGAGAAATGTAACTTCATACAAAGACTACAGTGAACTGCATAAAAATCTGTCTTACGGTTTTCCAGTCACGTTAGTCACGGGTATAATTCAGATGAGAGTTACAATTTCAATTTTAAATAAGTTTTAAGGGGAAAAAACTGTCTAATCAACTCCGTATGAGTTACATAAAATGTAATTCATGTAGTACCTTAAAATTCTTACATGCATTGTTTTAAAACATTTCTGTAGTTCTCTGTGCCTTTATCCTGTAAAACAGAGATCTGTTGTACCAGATCCGTGTCTACTTCTAGAAGAAAGTTGACTCATGAAACTCCATTTCCCCATAATGCTGGTAAAGAGGGGGAAGTACGCATAGCACCTATCACCGTACATTTCTCCCTTTCTTGTGTGCATATAGATCATCGTCTAGGAATGTAGGAAAGCCATGTAAAAGGTGTGATGGCTGGGATTAGACTTTGTCAACAATCATCGTTCCTTCATCAGGCTGTTCTAGCAGCAATGGCATCAGGCATCCTGCCCTGGGTGCGGAAGAGGAAAATGTGCCCTGTTCATCTACTTGACGCCTGGTGTTCACTGGCTCTGGCAGCTCCCCATAGCAAATATTTTTTTACATGGAAGAACCAGGATTCCCAGAAGCACTTGGAGACACACTCTGAGCAGGAGACTTCTTGGTCTCATGTGGCATGCAGACATGACTGAACATGAGCTCAGTGCACAAGACAACAGCAAAAGCAGGGAAATGTTTACTCGGTATCACAATCCATCACTATAGTGGTCTTTGGAGTGCAGCCCTTCCTGAAGTCTGTACCGACTACTTCGACGCAAGCAGGAGTTCAGATAGTAATAACTGCCAACGCCTTACACTGCTGCAGTTCAAGCAACTGAAGGGAAAGAGGGTAAGCTTGTGATTTGGCAAATTCACAGCACAGCCACTGGGCTTCTTCCGAAGATGCACCCTGTAAACACACAGACTGGGCAGGGCACCAAGACTTGACTAGCGATGGAGCAAGTAAGACCCAAACACAGCCAGGGGAAGGTAGAAAACACATTTCTGAACAAGGAGAGAGAGCTTGTGGGTAAACGTTGCGGAAAGAAACCTGGGATGTGAACAAAGGACCTGTTGACTATTTGATTCCTCCTGTGCTAGCAGAGATGAGACTCTGAAAATAAACTAGACTGTAGTGTCAAGTAGCAGACCCCATCAGCTTCTCTTCTCAACAGGAAAAAAAAAAATTGGCTCCAGCTGTTTTAATTAAGAAGAGACACAACAGTTATCATGTCTGAAGTTTTTCAGAAGAAAGCAGTGAAATTCATCCATCAAAATCGACTGCATCTCTAACTCCAGTGGACCCTCTACTGCAGTTAGGAGGCATAAAATCTGCTCGGAAAGCTGACACTGCTATACAACCACCTTCTGAAGACCTTTCTCTGTTATTGTCATTATTCAGTTCCCTCAAGCTCCCTTTAAGGATAAAAGTCCCACGTTTCTAGCACTGGAGTGCGAGGTGGCTTTTGCAGGGCACTCCCCAAGGCAGGAGCAAGGCAGAGCGCCCGTGGCCTCGGCTGGGAAATGCCCCTCAGCCAAGCGATGCAGGAACACAGCTGGATTAGGAGCAAAGAGGCAGCATTAGCTAAAGCTCTGAAATCATTGGATACTTACTACCTGCTTCTTGCTCGAATACATCATACACAAGTATTGGTCCTGAGCAAGACCGGCACGGTGGCAGCAGGAGGCTTGAAATGGTGGGACAGGAACACAAATACCTCCTTCACAGAAACTGGCAACCACCATCCAGAGCAGGATCGAGTCCCACAGGCTGTCTCTCCAACCTGTATAGCCAACTAAAGGCAAAATACAGCACCAAAATAAATTTGGAGTAACTTTATGGTGATTTTTTTATGAGTAGCTGCTTAACTAGTCTTTTATCTCACCTGGAAAGGCAGCTTCTTTTGTAAACCTCCTGTGACATGGGGACAAGAGAAACTGTGTTTCAAATGACACCAGAGCATTAACCAGTCTAACATGAAAATGCTGAGGCAAATGGCATTGGCCATCTCCAGAGACACCTTTTTTGCACACAAACTAACAAATGTAAAATTGGAGAATTATAAATGCAACCTGAAAACAAGTTGGGTTTGAGGTTTCTAGACTAATTAGCAACACAGCTGTTGTTCTGCAAAACTAGAAAAACCCCAATTTGCTTGAGTGCTGTCTCTCCTACAGCTTCCAAATGCTGTCACACCACATCACAGCTCATGCAACACCCCATAGATTCCCTCAACTTAAAGATGGGAATGCCTCAGCCCTTCCTCCCTAAAACACCCCCAGTGCCTTCCCATCATCTCTAAATTACCTCAAACAACACCCTCACTACTGCCGTAGCAATATCTGCTACCTATCACACAGAGTTTGCAGACAGATTAAAAAGAAAGAGGCTCTGGTGCTTACACCAAAGCTACACACGTGCTGATTAACCAGGCGTTCATCATCATAGGGAAAGGATAAAAGTGGAGTTCCTTCCTGCCTCTCCCTCAGCTGGGACATAAATGCACTCGCCCATCTCTCCTCAATCATCCATTTGCAAAGAACATACCAGAACTTCATATTCTAAATATTTCTATGCCTCTATCAAATTTAGTTAAAATTGATCAAAAGGTTAAAAACTGCAGAGGGCTGGGGAGGGCAGCAGCTGCCAGACACAGCTGCAGGCAAACTGCACATTGCACAAGCTTACTGCCTCGGACACCCTGCCTGCAGTTAATTTCTTAAGCATCAGAAATCCTCAGCTAATCACAACAGCCCTGGCTCCACTGAAGGAAAGGGAGTTTACCAGTTCAGACCAGCTCAGGAACTGCCTCCGCGCCTCTAAAGACATCTTTATTCCCAGAAGAAGGAATAAAGAGCAGTAACTGGCTGAAACTTTCATCTTTCTTCACGTAAACAACTTCTGTGGAAACACTTCCAGTTCTTCGGTTTTTTAAGCACATAAGCCATGAAGCAGCTCGCCACAGATCTTGCTGGTCAGCGGCGCATATAAGCTTCAAGAGTTCCAGGAAAAAAAAATACTGTTTTTCTTTCCTTTGTGCTTCATTAAACTTCAGCGTTAACCAGGAGAAAAGGCCCCTTTGGATAACGTTAGTCAATACGGCCACTAGTTGGTGAATTTTTCTGAGATTAGCTACCGGCAAAGCAAGCAGCCATGAGAGTATAGTTGATACGGAGAACCTGATACGGGTGCACTAAGGGATACCCTTCTGTTTACTCTGGTCAGGAGATGTCTACAACCAGTGCTGGTACCAACAGGTGCACAAGCCGGTGCTGACATTTAACTGTATGTTGCTGAAAGGGATGTTTCGAGAGTGAAGCTGCAGCCGCACAGAAGAGAAGAGATAGGGTTCAGTTTTCTGCACAGGGTGGCTGTGGAAAAGCCACTTGGAGCAAGATTCACCTTGCTGAAATGTAACCATCTAAAAGTCGGTGTTTGCTCTGAATTTGCTGCCTGTGCTTCTTCCCTGGAGAAGAAGGAGAAGGAACGGCATCTCCAGCAGGCCGCCCTTTCCCGTCACCCCAGTGTGGAAGATGGGCAGAGAGCCATTACAGCTATTAGAAGCAAAGCATTCAGACAAACTTGAAACTTTCCACTTTTTAGCTCTTGTACTGTTCAGGTCTAACTGAATCGCTATAGCTCTAAACAGTATTCAAAAACTACAGTAGTTCACAATCTCGCCTGATGTTTTTAAGGTAGTACTCTTTTGAGATGTATATATGGGATTTTACATGAATTAAATCTTTTTATTCCACTCTCTGGTAATATAATACAAAACTATTTCAATTCAGTCTGGCCTTCAGGTAGTTCCCTTTCTCTCAAAAAGAACATTCATGTGAAGTCAAGAAGTAAAATGGAAAAAAAAAATCCTACCAAAAGTTTGAAGTTTTGAAAACTGTGTAAAACTACTTCAGATTGTGCTACTGTTATGTGTCCTTGTAGGGAACATGTAACTATTATGGTGTCTGAAAATCTACAAAAACACCAGAAAGAAAAAAAGATATCAATATGGTACAGAAACTGCCAGCTCAATTTAAAAAGTAAAAGCTAACACTGAAGATTCAGGAAATATAAAGGCTAACACATTAAGTAACTGATTTACTTAGAAATAAAAACAAAAACTGTTAAAAATTTTACTTGAGGCAAGAAAACAAACTGCACTGCTTAAAATAAAATATAACCATCTTAAACTACAATTTTAATGCTTTTTCAATGAATTTCATGTATTTGGTCCTAAGCCAATAGCTGTTAAATGATTTGGAGAGGAGGTTATGTTGAAAATATGGAACAGTATTTAAACTATAATCATTCTTCAAGTACTACATGCAATTATCAAAATCCTAATTAACAGGCATAACTTGTGTCCACCAGCCATGTCCAAGGGTCACAGTGCTATCATGATGAAGTGCTATTAGATCATCATTGAAAAAGCCTGCTTAAACAGCATAGTAGTATCTTGCTTTCATGGAACCAATGCACCATGGCAGAAGTAGTGGCAGTATTTCTCACTACATGATTCAAACTTCATATTCTAGAATTCATATTTCAGAATGCTCGCTTCAGCTTTAAGATCATATCACCATAGCTGTAAGATCAGTTACACTCTGGTAAATGCGGACACAGTGTTTATGGCTAAACAATGCACCATGGCTTTAAGACTCCCAGTACATGGTAAAAAAATTCTACATGTGCATACAGACAAGCCAGATAAGTTTGCTTATCCCCACGTCAAATGTATTTGGTGGACGAGTCTGAGACTAAATTTATCAGAGTCCAAAAGGATATTAAACCAAGTCTCCACAGTTCAAAATATAATGCTCACTCAAAACACAATCTATGGAATTGATTTTTAAATAAAACTCATCAATTTGTTTCTCACACTATCTGCACATCTGTTATTTTGCTGGCCTTTTTGTCAGATTTTATGTGCATCATAAGATATAAAATCTGCATTAGCCAATCTGCTATGGAAGACAGTTTATGAAAAGCCCTATCGCCCATGGTTATCTACAGGTTAGATGTGATGACCCAGAAGTCCTCGCCCAGCCTTATGTTCCTGCAGAACACTGGTATAACAAGAAGAGCTGAACACAACAGCTGGCCAGAAGAGAGGGCATCAGCAAAGGCTCTGGCATTTCCCAGCTGAGAAAACAGCATTTCACCACGGGTTGTACAGCAAACACACAGGCTACTACCAGAGGAAATCAAATATTTGAACAAGCAGAGAGTGATGCATTTCAGTCATGCATGAAGGGAAACACAGTGAATAAGAATTATACAATGCCACCATGAACTTGGCCTTAAGAGACACAAACAGCTTATTCTGAATGGAGTAGAGTCAGCAAACACAGAAGCATAATTTCTTTTTTCCTGAAGGTGGAGGGGGCATAGACAATTTTCCAAGAATCATAAAAGACAGATTAAAAAACACTAAAAGAAGGAGTAGGCCTGGATTATTCTGTAGAAGAATCCTCTTTAGTTTACTTTTAGAAGACCGAAAATTAAAACAGATGCACTTTGTTTTCAGTCACAGGCTGATATTCAAGTCATTCCGAGGCTGGGAAAATGAAAGATAAGAGGTTCAAATAATGCAAAATAAAGGAATAGGAATTCACAGGGATGTCTGATATTCACCACTGCAGTATGAGAGTGGCTAATCACATAACAGAGCTTGTCTACAAAGAGCTCTTCAAGAATCACTGAGATTGTTCAAGTGCACAAATCCTTCTGATCGGAAGCAGGGAAAGCTAGTTTATTATTTAAACTCTGCCAGAGCTAAGAGCAGGAGCAGCAGCTGATTTTAGTTTTTAATGAATACATGGCGCATTCCTCTTGACCACAGGTTACAGTTCTGGAAAAAGGGAATAATGAGAAGAAAAAAAAATCCATTTGATGAAGGAGGAAAAGCATCCTTGGGTACCAACTTGACAATCTAAGAAGTCTGTTTTGAACTAGTTTTGAGGGGTATAGTGACAAAAGACCATATGGAAGTAAAACCAGCAAAAAACTACAGATCAAGCAGTAAGACTGGAATTTGCAGTTTGGAGACCAGAAATCAGGCTAGGCCATGGCAGACTGGGAACAGCAGATCAAACTTTGAGACACTGGGTGTCCGGAGAGCACAGGTGGATGACTGTTCAACCACAGCTCCCTCTTGCACATGCACCGGCCCCATCTCATCTTACCTTGTAGACCATCTCTCCCACCAAACACACCCTATGTAGGCATATGCAGACCATGCTCTTCTACAATAACATGCTGTCTGCAGCCCACTTGTCCCCACAAGTCAGATGAAGCCCATGAGTAGAAGAAATTGGCCTTTCAGATCCTGCATAGCGGGACTACGCAAACCAGGAGGCAGTAGGCTGAGCAAGTCCACACTGGTATTTTATCCATAGCACTAATGGAACAGACATATTCAGACTAGAAGTTGCCTTTTCCTCTTTCTCTCCTTCTTTATCTACATTTAGCATTGATGGCATGGGGGTTTAGTTCAACTCATACTTCTGCTGAGCAGAAATTCTGGAGGAGGGAGACCAGCAAGTCTAGGGTAGACATCCTGTGTGCTAGAGTGTCAACTTCAGAAGAGTCCAGCTGATCTACAGACCAAATTCCAGAACCCAGTCACCTTGTCACCCTGCTGATTATCAAGAATGATTCAAAGAAGTGATCCCTGGAAACGGAACATTGCTCTGCATCCACAAACCTATTGTAGCAGGATACTACAGTGTGCAAGTCCTCAGTGTCAAATGTTGCTTGATGAGAAATGTGAGCCCACAAAATTTGACAGGTCACTATGGTTAAGCCAAATTTGACAGAAGTGTATCCTTGTAGTCATGAGACTCAAGTGTGTGCTTCCTCTGACCTGGATTACCTTTGCCAAGGAAATCAGCTGTCACAGTTCAAAGCAGAGCCCAAGCATGCAGCAACATAAAAGCAGCATAATCAGGAAATCAGCCCTCAAGTGCAAAGCTGAGAACGCACCGGTTTGATGGTATAGTTGTATCTATCAATATTTGGTGGAACAAGTCCAGGCAGGATATAAATTTATTTAGGAAGACATTCAATGAAAAAACAAAACCACCAAAATATACACATTGGAAATATGAACTTCTGTGAAGTTTAGAATAATTTTTGCTGAATATCTTTACATGTAGATAAAAGGGAAAAGACCAGAGGCAGGATCATTCCCTGGATCCAGTCCTAGTTACATGCTCTTGAGAGAGACTTAAATGAAATTGTCTTGAGAAGTTATCAAAAGCGAGGTAAGGGGTTGGGAATTAAATTAACTGAGTAGCTGCTGTCAAAGTAACATGTAGGGCAGTGAAAGATTTAGGAATGTGTTGAATGACAGTATTTGCTTAAAAGGCAGAGAACAATATCAGAAGGCTGTCTGTGACTTCATGAAGCTTCATCTTCATTAATAGGGAGGAACTCATTAAGGCAAAATGAAAAGGAGTGACTTCCTTCTAAGGTACCTAGATTTTCTGTCTTACGCTGAACTTTCATTCTATGATGATGGTGACCATGCAGGCTCAAAGCACTTTCTAGATCATTGACTGATGTACTGCTTTTGGGTGACCCCTGTGATGAAAGGAGGAGTTTAACAGACAAACTTGCAAAATATTTATACTAAGTATGAATATTTGTGCTCAGAGGAATGGATAAAATAGAAAATCCAGTTTAGACAACATACAAAATGTCCTGGAAATGTAATGCATTAAAAATATTTTAAAATTAAATATTTACCCAGATCCTTAATGAGTGATAATGCTTCCCAAGATATAAATGCTCCACCACCATCATCCATAGCTCCCTGTCCAACATCCCAGCTGTCCAGATGTCCACTGACCAATACAATCTGGAAAAGGATTATGAAAAAACATATCTACATGAAAACACTGAATCAGAAAAGTCAGATCAGCATTTAAGCATTTTAATGATTTTGTCATAAATTTGGCTTTTTAGTTTAGAACGGGAGGAACAAAAACATTTCAAATAAAACTACAACATTGTTCTCTAGTCACTGAATATAAACCTGGGATGACCAAATGCATCCTACTGCTTCAAACCACTGCCTAGATCAAACTAAATATGTGGTGAGAAATGTTTAAATGAAAGGTTTTGTCTTGTACATTAACAAAGTGCATACTTTCCAGAGATACAGCACTACTACATTGCAGAATGGTGAAAATATCTTTCGTATTCCAGCTGTTTAAGCCCTCAGGCATGAAATTTGATTAACCCTATTTTTGGGTACATAAGGAAGAAATATGAACTTAGACTGAAGTGTTCCCAGACAGAGGTTGTTGTTTTATTATACATCTATGGTACCTGTCACAGAGAACCTCTAATTCATTACCGGATCCCCTATGTGCTACAACAATGACAAGCTATTTTATAGTACCATTAGTCAAAGGGATATTTTAAACTAAAAACGACATGGTAGCAAGTCCCAGATGGGTTTTCTGCAAAGAAAGTTTTGTGGCCAAAGTAGAGTATAGTAGTATATGTATCTCCAGAAACACCCACTTTCAGATCTGAACTCTTCAAATGTCAACAAGCAGCATCAGACCAATACCAGAAGTGAGACAGTTCCCTAACTGAACCTGAAGCTGAAGGGCTGGTGGATCTATGATTGCAATGGAGAGATCAAGGAGGGACGAGAACTCTGAGCTGAGCAGGCAGTGTGGTAAAATGATGCAATAGGACAAAAACAAGAGCAGGGAGCCACTGCAGTGCCCCAGGAATCTTTGACAAACTGGTACCAGTGAAGAGTGCCCTTGGGATAGCGTGGAAGCGTCCAACCCATGACAGCTCAGCACTGAGGAAAAACTGAAGGAGACCCTGGAGCATCCGCCTTGTGTCCTGCCCAGAGCTGGCCAAACATGAAGGGATGCTTCCCACTCTCGGGTTGGCTGATGTCAAACAGGTCTGAGTTGTGGGATCTAGGAAAAGGTGAAAAATACTCAATTCCTCCTGCCACCTTCTTCTCCCTAACGGATGAGGATCTGTTGGCATATCATCTCAGCTTTCATTCATCACAGGACAACTACTCTAGCACTGAAAATGAGAACATCATGAGTTTTTCCTATTATCACCCCTGGAGGGTGAGAGCCTATGCTGTCAAGCGTGCAGCTAACATTTCAAGGAACTAACGTGGGGTCCAAGCACGAAGATCTCTATTTTCCCCTTCACATGAGAGAGCTCTTAGTACGTTTTCACTGATTATTAAAAATAACAGACAAACAGATCATGGTAAGACAACAAGCATCAAGTGCTCATCAAAACACCATGTTTTTTCATCCAACCAAATATGAACTCAGGTAACACACCTAAAAGGCCCCTCTGTATTAAACAAGGGCCATGATAAATTACTAGTCATATCCATTGTATCACCATATGTCCAACCAGAATGCACCAAAACTGTTTAAATTTGGAAAAGACACTATGAAATGTTTACAAAAATGTGTATTCTAAAAAACAGAAGTGTTGTGTCTTAGAAGCTGGAAAAGCTTGTGATCAAAATCTGAAGAGCAGCTTACTCTTTCCTCCTCAGATGTTTCAACTCTCTTTTCTGCTTATCCAGCCTTAAATCAACATGTGCTTGCTTTCCAGCACAGACTGATTTTCTTGGCAGTAGACAGATATGCTGCAGCCTTTATTCTAACACCTCCTCTCCTTCAAAAGCGCTTAAATTTGGACGGCAGGCCCCCCTGTAAAAGCCTCAGATTTACTCAGGAGGTATTCCTGCAATTTAATGTCATGATCCTCCCAGGCCCGGTGTGAAAGACTGCAAACAGCACGTTTTCTGGGGATGCTGCCCTGCAGTAGAAGTACTTAATCTGCGGTGGCCCTCTGCTACAATAACAACATAGCTTGAAACCAGATAATCTAAGAAAAGCCATGCCAGNCTACTGCATTTTCCACATTGCTTTCAAATCTGTTACGTGGTTCTCAGCTCCAAATCTACACATAGGCTAATCGCTTACATTTGCACAGAACATCCCTATAGAAATGTCAGCACATGCCAACAGAATGTAAGCATTGCAAAGCAATCTAAGTAAGAATATGTAAGTGTAAGTATTTGTTTTGAATATACAGAGAACTACAAGCGATTGTATAGGACAGTACAAATACAGCAATACATATTTGCCAAATTGACCAAGNAGGAGGTATTCCTGCAATTTAATGTCATGATCCTCCCAGGCCCGGTGTGAAAGACTGCAAACAGCACGTTTTCTGGGGATGCTGCCCTGCAGTAGAAGTACTTAATCTGCGGTGGCCCTCTGCTACAATAACAACATAGCTTGAAACCAGATAATCTAAGAAAAGCCATGCCAGCTTTGGGGGTAGAAACCTTTCTGAAATGAGAGCAGAAAAGAAGCGCTCACTGCAGTACTCCTTGCTTTTTGTTTTCTTGTAAGGGAGGACTAAACACACACACACATGTTTGCAGGAGGTGAGGGCAAACTCAAAGCAGAGTTCGTTCGTGCATGTGCAGCCCCACTGCAACCTGCCTATGGAGGACAGAGCTCAAACAAACCCGTACTCCACAGCCGACTGATGCAGACTCATTACCATCCACTCAACAAGGAATTTGCAAATAATAATTTTTAAAAAAGAACAGAAAAGGCTCTGAGTGAAAGTACAACTGTCTGCAGTATAAAGGATGTCTATTCCACAACTTCAAAATTGCCATGTGGTTTGTTTGTTCTTAAAGCAAAAATTGGTTTTAAGAAGATAACTATTCATTCTCCTGGGAAACAGAGCTTCAAGCTGAAGTGAATTATTTCGAACAAGTTTGTAAACTCATTGAGAGAGAACCAAGTTTACAATAGAAGCGACGCCTTGTGTTTAGCAGTGAAAGAATACCTCACTAACACTGTTCCCTGGCAGCAATCTCAACACGAGTGTCTGAGAGGGAATTACTTCTCATTTCTGTGAAACAACACATATTGCAACAGCAGGAAATTTGAATCAGAAGAAGTTGGTGTAATCCCATTTGGGGTTACAGACTCCAATCATAAAGCATCTTTACCAACTCCAGAACATTACACCAAAACAGATCAAGGTTCAAGTGGATTGAGAAAGTCAGAAAATTTTATGGATGAACTTTTACTTACATTTACTTAAGCTGATGCCAAGAGCAATTACATAAATACAACCAATGTACTTCTATGTGAAAGTTTTTTCAGAACAGTTGTTTTTTTTAAACTATCAT